>JAEQBH010004655.1:0-101454 GCA_016808115.1 Tetrastigma voinierianum
ATGAAGTGAGATGACTTGGTCAATCTATTCACTACGACCATATCGAGTCACGCTTTCTCCCGTCAATGCAAACCCAACCACAAATCCATGGTTATTCTGGCCCCATCACTCCCGCATTCGCAGGCCGCAATAATCCAGCGAAACTTGATGCTCCTCGGCTTTACTTTGACACACCCAAACACTTGGTTACAAACTCGATATCGTCTCTTTTCATTCCGTACTCACCAAATGACATTTTCAGTCTGATACATCTACAATACTCGGAGCAAGAAAAGATCCATTATGCCTCATCAAGTATGGCTTTTTAATTCATAATCATTGGGCACATTTTGGCCCCGTCCTTATAAGTAATACAAGTGCGATCTATCTTCCTTTACTACAAACTTGGTTTCCTTACCATCTCCAATCGCTTTGATATGGCGTAAATTTTCTCATCTTTTCTTTAGCCTCTAGCACTTTGATTCAACAAATCTCGGGTCTTGCTATCAATTCGCTACTACTAATTATCGCCCTGATAATGACAATGTAAGTGATTCAATGCTCAAGCATCTAATTAATTACATTGGCCTCTTCCGTGATAATCAATCACACAACATATAATCTTTATCAATTCCATCCATCTCCTGCTTGTCTCAAGTTAAGCTCTAGAGGGCAAATACTAAGACTCTTATGATCGGGTGTAAATGAAACACTTTTTCTCCATACAAATAATGTCTCCAATTTTCAACGTTACAAATACAATTAAGGCCAATTCCAAATCATGCGCTGCAGTTCTTTTCACAGGGTTTCAATTGTCTCAAGCATAGGCTACCACTTTACCCTCTGCATTAGACACTCCAAGTCCATTTAGTGAACCATCACTAAAGATTACATATCTTTACTCACAGGTCAAATTTGAGTTAGCACCTAGGCCTTGGTTAAGAATGCTTTTAGCTTTTCAAAACTTCTTTGACATTTTTCACTCCATTCAAACTTTACATTTTTCTGGAGCAATCTCGTCATCGGGGCTGCAATCATAGAAAACCCCTTAACAAATATTTTGTAGTAACCTTCTAGTCCCAGGAAACTACGAATTTTTGTAACATTTCTTGGTGGTTTCCATTGGACAACCACTTCTATTTTCTTTGGATCCACTTAGATTCCTTCTTTTGATACAATGTGCCCAAGAAAGGACACTTCATCTAAACCAAAACCTCACATTCTGCTCGCCGCACAAATGCCTTTCTCAAAGTCTCTAACACTAATTCAAGCAGGTGTATGATTTTCCGATCTTTGAATACACAAGAATGTCGCTCTTATGAACACCACGACAACTCCGATCCAAATACGGTCGAAACACGATTCATTAGGTCCATGAAAGCCGCTGGAGCATTTTTCAAACCAAACGGCATTACAAGGAACTCATAATGTCCATATCGCGTTCTAAACGCCGTCTTATGCACATCGGCATCTTTAATTTTCAACCGATATTCGCATCGCAAAGTCAATTCTCAAAAGATACTTGCACCTTTCAATCGGTCGAACAAATCATCAATTATGTGTAACTGGTGGCTTATTTCACGTCAACGGTTCGCTGTTCATAATCAATACATAACAAGTGTTCCATCTTTCTTCTTAACAAAAAAAGCACGGAGCTCCCCATGGTGATACACTTGGTCGAATAAACCCTCTTTTTCTAGCGCCTTGCAACCCACTTTAAATTTCAATACGAGCCATTCTTTATACCTGTATCGGATGCCGATGTGGCACCTAGTACAACATCGATAGCAAACTCAATCTCCCTCTATGGAGGCAATCCTGGTAACTCTTCCGAAAACACATCCGGAAAGTCACTAACGGTGTGGATATTTCTCCTGATACTAGGGCCTCTCAGCCTGATACCGTATCAATCACATAAGCCAAGTAGGCTTCACATCTTTTCCACACCATTTTTCTCGCAGTGGTTGCGGATATTACATTAGAGAGGTGATTCGACCTCTCGCCGATGAAAATAACCTCATCGTCATTCGGTGTCCTTGAGGTAACTCTTTCATTTCTCCCACAATCGACCATCACTCTGGCAGTCAGACTACCACCATCCCCCAATATCACGTCAAATTCCTCCCCAAGGATAACTCTATCAAGTCTCCATAAATTCATTCTCTTATTCCGATAGGGACACCCTATATACTTTATTCATTAAATAATACTATGTCCGAAATGGTTCATCACCAAGATGTCATACTGCTTCACTCCCGCACTTCTGTTAGTAAGGTCAAGACACACATATGAATGGTTGACCTTCGGGTCTATCAATGCGGCCGCACAATATATCAAAGATAGTGTAATTACCGACTATCACATCCACGCCGGTATCTTCCATCGCCATTGCATACAAAGCCTCGGCCCGCCGCCCGCCTAGCCACAAAAGTCTATGTCCCTATTCTCTAACACTCTAAGTGATGCAATACTTTTGGCCTCTTTTGAATCGGGATGAACATTGCCCTGGGCTTGGGGCACTATGAAAGAACGTGCCCGAGTACACTCTCATATTTTGTGCTCCATGGATCCACAACCCAAGCAAGCACTAGTCAATCTCCAACAATCTCCCTTGTGCTTTCTTCCACAATGGGAACAACGAGGAACTGCCTCGGTCTCCTCTGCGAGGCACCTCCTTGTGCATCAGAATCGATCGACATACTCAAGAGAGAATAGTCTCTACCGTGACCAGTTAGGTCGCCTTTGGGCCCCGTGGGTCCCTTGAACCTCTGACTTTGTTGTTGGATTTGCAGCACTCTTGACTCCGACCGAGATTTTCTTCCTGGCTCTTCATCTTTTCTTTCATTTCTTACTCATTCCACATTTAGAGCACATGTTGTGATTTCGAGAAATCATCATGGCAAAATCATGATATACCCAAATGGTCCATTAGGCCGTTCGAATCCACGGCACTTCTCTCTTTGCTCACTAGCATCTGGGAGCATCTGCTCAACCGTGTAAATTCTCTCAAATACTCTACCACACTTGATCGGGCTTTGTTTCAAATTATGAAACCCCTGGCCGATATCATTTAAATAGATGCGGTACTCCACATAATGCTTTTGAACTCATCCAAGAACCTCCATGTGACTCTCTCCTGGCAGCTGTCCCGGTCACCTTAAACTCCACCACCCGATAAGCCCCATCCCCAGCAATGAGGCTCGCATTATCTCCAATTTCTCTTCGCTATGCAATGTGCATTTGGTACGCTATCGCTCTTGCCTTCAAGCCACCTTTCCATTATTAGAAGGGCCTTCCACCCCTTCTTTCCCGTAAAATCTACCTGAGCACCTGTAATTCTTTCAATGGCTGATCGTGAGTAATCATAATAAGCTGTCTCTAGCCTTGTGTGCTCCTTCCAGTTAATCGTCGAGGATACCCATAGTACTCTACTACTTGTTCTGCTTCATCTACAGTGGAGCATGATGCCTCATTCCACCTACCACATTAGCAAGACCTATCGCACGATTTCCTCGAGTCACCCTCGACCATAGGTAACACCGAACCATCCATGATTACCTATTAAGATCCACAGATTCAAGGCGTAGTCATATCATCCCTTTTTATGCAAATGCAATGTATGTCAAATACCATTTTCAAAATCGCTTAGTGGCCCTCTAGAAACGCCACCCCAGTTTTGATACCACTAAAGGCGACCGCGAGCCTCTGCTTCTTCAACTCATCAGCTCCCAAACCGAAACCCCTGAGACGCCTCGCTTAATTTCTTTATTTTACATTTTTATTACATTTTATTTTTCAAAAGTGTCACGACCCAAATCCCTATTCCCGGACCGGGTTATTTAATCCGAACTGGAGCCCTAGTTTATTTCTGATCGTGTAAGCCAATTATCTTATCAAAACATTTTCTTTAAGTTATTTCTTCTTAGTTGACGGTTGTACATTTTCAAATGGTAGCTCCACAAACATTTACATTTCATAAAATATAATTAAGCAATGAAGGCATCCTATGTCTTTCAAAATGATATACAAACAAAACGCCAAAATTTGGCATTCTTTAAGATTTGAAAATTTATAGAGTTTATCACCCTGTTCTCAGTCTAAACATAAAAAGTTCCCTTCTCGATGTGCTCGGGATCTTCTTCTTTTCTTGGATCCGCAACCGGCAAGTGTCCCTCTGCCTCGCATTCTCATTTTCTTTGCATATGCTTCATTATAACCCCCTTTTTCTTTGATTCCTGCGGCCTCTTGCTTACTCCCGCTTGTTAGTGGAACCTGGGGCACTCTTCTTCTTCTTCCCAAGTCTTTCACACCACTCAAACATAGCTTCAGATAGTTGTCGGGTGAGGGATCAAACCCCTTTTATTCCCTCTTCATGGTATCTCATTATTGAGTTCACTATCGCCTCCAAAGATAAGCTTGTACTCCTTTCAAGATGGCATAGAGAAATATTTGCTTTTGTTCTTACCGTGCATATGTGCTTGGTCGGAAATCCATAACAGGCTGAAATAAAACCACATACCTTGCCTCTTCACAACTGCTTATGGCCTTTGCTCTCCCCTTCCTTAACCCCATTTCACTTTTTACCGTCTGTCAACTTTCTTGCACCTTCTCATGGTTAGGTTGCTCCATTATCTTCTTGTATTTGAGCCATGTTTCCTTGCCCTACCATTCGTACATTTCCCTATTGATGGTTTTTTCTCCATACGACACCCAAACTCCTCTCGACATAAACAAACAGTTATCCTTTCTCCCCACTAGGGTCGAGTAGAATTCAACCATCAGCCAAGCAGATTCACTTTTTGATGTTTGCTAAGTTTCCCAACCCTTTGTTCTATTAGTTCCTTGAAAGTGGGACATGGGTCAATAAACCTCTTTCTCCGACAAAACCCTTACCAGCATAGTACTTTCCATATGGAGAAAGCTTCTTCCGATACTGAATTCGCTTCTCCTCTCCTTCGTTGCTGTCTTTTCCCCTTTTCTTCATACTAAGGTTTGAAATCGGTTGAACTTCTCGGTTGTTCCGACTCACACTCCTCCCCTGGCTGGTTCCTCACGAATCCTCCTTCTGGCCGAGCATATTCTTCCATCGATATCGCCTCAAAATTCTTGTGTGATCAGGCTCACTGTCCGCCGTGTTTCGAGAAACAAGAACGCAGAAGATTGATCTGCAGTCAAAATAATGAAAGTCCAGAGCAAAATAAGACAAATAGTTGTATTTACTCATGTTACAGACAGGTGTAGTTTCAATAACAAAATTTCAATTCCTTATTGTGGACTCTTTATTACTTCATTTATTTGTGCTTGTCGCGACTTAAATGTCAGTCAGAACAGGCGTCGGTTATTAAATTGTATAAATTTAAAAGTTGCCCACTGCAAACTTTTCTATACCCGCTGACTTTATGTTCATTTATTCACATAAGCAAGTTCTCAGGAGGACACTTATCAATGTGTTGCGACATCCGTGATTTCTACCCCCTCGTCAATAAGTAATTTCCCATGACATAAACAGTCGTCGCGACCTCACCGGGTCGCACATAACTTCTTTGGTCGACCGCGGCCCTGTTCTTCCTTCAAGATTTACTAAGTTACTTATTTCGTCGCGACATAAAATCTGGTCGCGACTTTAGTCCGCACTTTTCCTAAATTTGATGATCGCATGTTTTTCTTTCCTTATTAATCAAACATTCTTAGCATCCATTAAATCATTCCCACATGCATTCAAACATGTATTCTATTCAATTTTCGCGTAATTCTATGTAGGGATAAGAGTACTCCCTTTTCGTCGCTTTCCAAAGAAGTGTTGGAGCCGCCCCGGGAGTTTGTCTCCTTCTCACTCAGCCATTCGCTTGCATCGATTACTAACAATTTCAAAAAGGATTAAATTGATCAAATACTAACTCAGCAACTCCTACCAAATCATGACTAGAACTAAAAATTCAAAACGAGTAATTAAAAAATTTTCAAAGTCTATATAAAGAAGCAAAATTTATATGGGTCGCTCCCACGTAGCCGGCCTGCTTTGCAGTCCTTAGTCGGACTCACTGCTTTAAGCATTCTCTCCTTGGCTCACCGCTTGAAGTTCTTCCTTTTCTCTTCTCCCTACCGAGATAGTGCTTCGCCTTTGACCATTAACTCCTGAAATTTTCCCCAGCGACGGGCTCCGAGTGTTATCGTCCAAAGGTAGTACTTGACACCACCGTATATGGTCCACTCCATTTTCATTTCAACTTCCCAGAAATACCTTAACTGAATTAATACTGTAACTCGATCCCCCTCGCTCCAACTCTTTCCTCGTAACCTTGATCATGTCATTTCTTGTCTTTGTCCTTGTATATTCTAGCATTATCATAGGCTTCTGCTTCTCGCCTCTCTTAGTTCATTCAATTGGAGCACCCTCTTCCTTTCGCAATTTTGAAATCGTTCGGGCCTTTCTCACGGGTCCACATGGCTTTATTCCAGCCTCAAGAGTGGGAGGTGACATGGTTTGCCAAAGACCACTCTGATGGGGACATCCCAATGGAGTTTTGAATGCACTGTAAGCCCAAAGTGCAAAGATCGAAGGTCTGGAAGACCAATCTTTCCCGCTTGAACTTGCGCCTTTCAGATCCTTTTAATCTCCCTATTGGAAATTTCGCTTTGGTCCATTAGTCTCCTGGGGGGTGACACGCTAGGCTATTATATGTTTGATCCCATGCTCCCGTCATGAGTTTTGCAAATATTTTGCTTGGCAAAAGGGCTTCCGCCACCTACGCATAGTCCCGGGTATTCGAATCTACTAAAAATGTTCTTCAAGAAGAAACCCACAACTCGTGTTAGCGCCATTCCACCTAACAAGCATTGCTTCACCCATTCGAAACATAACTAATGCTAGTAGTATATACAAAGTCAAGGCAGCGGTGGGCGGGTCCCATAAAAATTCATCCCCATACATCAAAATTTGCACCACCAATATGCCTCGTAGGGCATTTCCATTTCACTCCAGCTGATATTTCCAATCTTACATCTATCACATATCGACCCATTCTAAGCATGTACCTCCGAAGATAAGGTCAATAAAATCCGACATTGGAGTACTTGTGAGCTGTTCTTTTTCTCCAGAAAATGTCCTCATGAGATGCATGGCATTCATCTTCACAATCTTGCATTGTTCACTGGCACACATCTTCTTATATAACATGTCGTAAGACTCCCTTTTGGGGCTACAGCTGGTCATCCCGCATGTAGTACCCGTCGTCAGGTCCCTGAGCTTTCTTTTTTCTGCTGGTAGTCAATTCCGGAGGAATTACTCCACAAGCCAGCAATTTCACTATACGCATACCATGGAAGTTTGAATGACAATTGAAACAGCTGTCATCCTGGAAGTTCTCCATATCCTACTCTCCCCTCTTCTCATTGCTTCTTTATACCCCGACAAGTGGACGCCATCACATTGTCACAACCCTTCTTATCTTTAATTACCAGATCAAACTCTTGTAGTAACAACACTCACCTTATCGGGCCTTGGTTTGGCTTCCCTTTTTCGACATCGATATTTGATTGTCGCATGGTCGTACAGGAATCTATAATATAGATCCCCAAAAATGTATGTCGACTTCTCACAAGCAAAAACTATGGCTAGCACTTTTCTGCTTCAGTAGTTGGAATAGTTTTCTCGGTCACAGCGTTCTGTCAGCATAGTATATGGCTCAATATCTTTTCTTTCTTTGCCCTCAATATAGCCCCATTGCGAATCATCGGCATCACATACACTCTAACTCCCATCCCATTCGTGCGCCCATGATCGCTGCTTGAACCAATGTGATCTTGATTTCTTCAAAGGGTCGGCCTATGAGTCATCAAAACTAAACTTGTGTCTTTCTCCGCACTTGCATAATGGTCCCCAGCTATTTTGAGAAGTCTTCTTTGATGAATCTCCCATAATCCAAAGACGCCTCAAGAAACTCCCCTTATCCCTTTACCTGCTGTGGGTGGTGCAAGAGTCTTGATAATCGAAACCTTTGATTGGTCCAATTTTTAGTCTCCGTAGCGTAAATTTTATGACCAAGAATAATACCTTCGTTACCATAAAATGGCTTTTCCCGCTTAAGGCTAGTTGTTTGTCCCTTTCGTATCTTTGAAGTAATCAAGCTTTCCAAGTTGTTTAGACAATGCCCTCTCAAAACTGGATCCATATAACGGTGAAGTCATCCATAAAAATCTCTATAACCTCCCTCAACCAAATCGAGAACATAATATCATACACCTCCGAAAAGTAAAGCAAAGGTTATTATGACAATCCAAATGGCATCCTTCTCATGAAAAGGTGCCTATAAGCATGTGAATGTGGTTTTCTCCGGTCCCCTCGTGCAATAGCAATCGACATAGCCGGAATACCCATCCAGTAAAACAAAATGAGGGTGTCCCGTTAATCACAAACATTTGATCACCGAAAGGCAATAGGATTTGATCTTCCCGCCGCTACCGTGGTTCAAAGCCCGCAATCATACACTCCATCCCTACCACCTGTTTCCTATTAAATTAATCTATTTTTCATTTCTGACTGCAAGAAACCATCTTCGGAACCACATGGACCAATAATCCATGATTGTTCCAGATTGTATATATGGAAAACCAATATTCAACCATTTGAGCACTTCCTTTCTCTCGACTCACTTCTTTCACGACCTGTCTTCGCTCTTTGATGTTCAACAAGATGGTTTCAGGGCTTCTTAGTATTATTTTGTGCATGCATATTGGATCGGATCCGACACCCTTGAATTCATCTATGGACTAAGCAACGACCTCCGATACTTCAAAATTCTTTTTAGCAGCCTCGGTTTCAAAGATCACCAGCTCCAGAGATAATCAACGGGTTTACTCTTTGGTAGCTCCAAGTAAGCATACTCGTGATGACTGGCAACTCTTTTAAAACTAGCCCTTCTGCACTGGTCTCTTGATGAAATTCCTTCTCTTCATTATTGTCTCCATTTTCCATGCTATTTTGTTTAAGACTCAATACCTTTTCGGTAGAGTGCAAACTGATGTGCGGAAAATCAAAATTAACACCTTCAAGATACTGGAAATTCATCTCATTTTCATTGATAGGAAGTTGAGCATTACAATCATAATAACAATCGAGTTGCTGAGATAGGACATCATCTACCAACTTGTACTTGCTCCTCCTATCTCGTGTCTAAATTCTTCAAACTTTGGAGCATTGAGTCGTACCGCTTTCTCCAACCCGAGGAGCTTAGGAAACCTTCGCATATCTCATTAAAGTACCCAGCTAAGCAGGGAATTTCCGCTAGCAGCTACAGTAGGGACTTGTGAATCTTCTTCACATTCAGGGATGATAAAGTCGACAGAAAAAACAAATTTCCAATCTTAATAAAGCACGTCTTCACGACTCCTTCAGTTTCGCCATTGTTCTATCTCACATTGTGTTAGTAACAAGAGGGGGCGGGAGTAGAGCTCCCCAAACTCTTACTCTTGCAACGTATAATGGCATTGCTTATATCAAGCACCCAGTCACAAAGAGCCAATTTCAAATCCCTAATGGTGCAAGGAATTGTGAAACTCTCGGTCTTCATCTCTCTGGTACTCTTTTTTATCATCAGACTACAAGTGGCGCGATTCACTACTCCTCCCTTCCCAAATCTTCTTGCTCAAAATTCTCTTTTAAATTTGGCATAAAGTGGCATTTGAGTTACCACTTCGTGAATAGTACGTTTATCTCAACTTCTTGAAAGTTTTTCAAAACTCGAACCCGCTTCCTCTTATCCCCTTGACTCTTGCGCCCCTGCGGAACGGGACCGGCAGCATAATAGAGTTTTCGGGCTTTCTCTTGCTTATTTCTTCTTTATTTCTCCTTCTTCCTTTCTTTCTCCGACTCAGCATTTTCTAGGCTTCCTTCTCCCTTGTTGCCTTCATCTTTCTCTGACTTTTCCTTCTCTAATTTTTTCCCCACTTCTCTCGAACACTACCACGCGCTTTTGATTTCTTTTTCTTCGTGTCACACGGAAAAGCATCTTTAATTTGATTCTGTGGTCGTGGCTAGTCATTCTATTTGTGTCTCTGTGTTCTCGAGAGAGGCATTGGTGGTCTTCAAAATTTGAGGAATTGGTATTTGGGCCTTAATTTAACTTTTGTTCATGGAAGTTCAATGTTTTCTATTTTCCCCATGAATCGTAGCATCCTGGCTCTCAAAGGTCTCGAGCCTCGACCCCTCGATATTCATTTCGCCTCCCTCCCTGCCGCACTGCTAACCCCAGGAGCATACCCCCCTCAATAAAATTTTGCCCATGTCTGACAAGCAGGCTCCTCCACCAAGAGAAATTCTCATGGTCTCTTAATGTTAGGTACTGGGCTGGTAGGGTTGGGGGCTAGGCTTGAAAATGATATGCTCTCGCTTCTCGTTCAAATAGTTAGCCTCCTTCCACTCCGCATAGGGAAACCTCTTCGCGCCCCTCGCATTATTATTTACTTTTCCTCTTCCACTGCTTCCTATCTCATTTGCAAAGTGCATTCTTTTATCCAACCGATGCATCAATGCATCCAGCTTGGCCTCCATATGTATATATCTTGTTCAAATTTCAATCTATTCCATTTTAGCTCTACTGGCCGCTCCCGAGATTCGGGCTGAGCAGGTCTCATGTTGCACCTAGCAAGATCTCTCTATCACCGTCTCGCTTTTCCCCGCTTCTTCTTCTTTGAATGCTCCGACTGCAGTCGCATCTATTATACCAGTATAATTCATGAGCAGAGGAAGAGAAGTCCATTTGTGTCTTCGTGTCTATCCCGTGCATGTGGACACTCTTCACAGCAGCCTCAGATTCCCTCCAAGCAAGGTGGCGACTCTCATCTTCCCCTTGTTTGAAAGTAGTAATTTCCCCTTTCTTTCAGAAGTGAGGTATGGAAGAAAGAATCTGCCCCGTGGTAAGCTTCCATCGCCTCTTTCCCATGTATTAATGCATCCATACGGTAGTGAGTCAAAACTAACATGCAAATGAGAGTCTCTTAAAGAGAATGGAAACAATCGCAGCCTGACACCAGCCCCACACCATTCTCAATTTAACTCCGTATTGGCCATTCCTCAAAAACCGTCCCAAGTGCTCATGGGATCTCTCGTAGGGGTGACCAGAATTTTGGTTCATTGAACCATGGTGACTGGCCTGTTTGAGCTCAAAATTGTTAGCACTATCATCATCGCTCACCGAGCATTCATCTGATATCGGGCCCCGTAAGTCCTCCATAGTGTCTCGCTCTGAGGTACTCCTCGCTGCACCCGGCTGACTCCGCCTGGTCAATCTTCGTCCCGCCATCTCTCGGCTATTTCTTCACTCTTAACCTTTCTAGTCCCTCTAAGTGTTCTTCATTCTATGTCTAGTGGCACACTACTCTCCCCGCCCGTATGAATTAACTCGAAATTATAATATACTTTAGATCAAATGGAGTCGTGAATAATTTTAAAAATTGTATTTAACATGAAAAGCTCTTATGTGTTTTCAAGATTTTTACAACCATCGATGTTGAACTCCTGTATTTTTGCAAAATTTTCCATTTTCTTTATAAATTATGTCCAAATTAGTATTTCTCGCTTGGTCCGAATATTGATTCACCAAATTTTCGATCCTCACGCGGCCAAAAACTTGTTCACCTCTTTCTCATATAATGATGGTGATCAAAACACCTATACAAATTCTTGTGACGTTATCACCAAAGGACTATTATCTAACCCTAAATAATGCCATGAAACTTGTTTTAATAGTGTTCGTATCTATTATAACGATTAAAAGCTGGCTTTAAGAGTAAATCATTTTCTTTCCTCGGTTTTTGATCCGTGATCGCAAGGTACGTAGGTCGAACAAGTAAAATTGATTTAAGTCCAAATATTGATCCCACGTAGATCTCAAGAATTTCAATCAACTACCTCGACTACTCAAACTCTATACTATTTGACTCATAGGCAATTGGAATCAGCTTTGGCAAACCTTGAAATGTTAAAGATCTTAAGATATGTGAATTAAACTAAAATTTAAAAATAACAAATTCGGGATCGCACGCTTATCTTTAAAGGTATACTGAACATCGCTTATTAGAACATCAATTTCATGCATTGCACAAAACTTGTTTCATGAGCTACATTTAAACTCCGTCCAAGGAATATACAAGGCATTGATCTCCATACGCTATCGCTCACTATCTAATCTTCCATGTTTCTTTCGAAGACAGAGGATTAGATGACTACTTTTAATTTAGGTTGCCTTGTTCTGGTTATTTTTCTTTTTCAATACTTAATACCCAGAACATGGACTACAAACCATAGCTCCTAATACATAGTCATAGCATGGGTTTACACTTTTACTCGGTTTCCTTCCTCCAAATTGCCAGCTTCATCCTTCCTTGATTAGATCCTTGCTAACACGGATTTGAACGCATCGTTTCGAATCGAGGTGAACTCGCTTGTTTAAATGGATAAGTCATCTCAATCATTCTCATTTCAAGGGAGAGTTAGCATTTATCACTTAAATTCACAGAGCTCATTAGGATCATCATTATTTATTCCGCATACCTTCAGAAATTGTTCATCACTCTCGTGATTGCCTCTCCGCAAGGTCACTTAGAGGGCCTCTGGAAATCGTGAGCTAATGAGAATAATCCTGTCTATGGGTATAAGACGCTTACATTGGGATCACCATGTATCACTCAAACCGCTAGTAGATTTACAAACCCGATAGTTCAATAGCTTCGATACCCTATTAGAAAGATAATTTTCCGACAACAAGAGTCTATTCATTGAAGCCTGGTTTCTAAATCACTAGATTACACTGCCAATGGCTTATTGATCATAAACCACTCAGAATCTGAACCGGAAATCCGACTCCAAAATTTGTCCGGAATTCGACAATCCGTGCACTTGAAAGAAATAATTCTGCATTCGCCTTCTACTTAACAGCCATAACGCCCGTAATTCAAATTGAACGAAATAACAAACTAATCTAAAATAAAAAAAAAAACAAAGAAAGAAAATTAAAATACAAGAGCCTCACTACCCGTGTATCTGAGTCGCCGAGCCGCTCCTTTCGCAGCGCAACGCAAGGCATTTAGGCTCAAGTTGGGCCCCAACTCGATGCACCTCAGATTTCCTGCATTAACTGCCCATTTGGGTTGTTAATGTCGCGACCCCGATTCTCGTCGTCCCGCTTGTCTCAACCACGTCATGTTTTTATTTGTCGCACTTGCCTTTAAGATCCCTCGGATCCTCGATGTCGCGACAGCCAAAATGATGTCGCGAATTCCTCTTTCCCCGAATCGGCGTCGCAACCGCTAAATGACGTCGCGATCTTCTTTCCTTGTAACTGATGTCGCGACCGCTAAATGACGTCGCGACCTTAATTCCTTGCAACTGATGTCGCGACCGCTGAATGACGTTGCGACCTTAATTCCTTGCAATTGATGTCGCTGATCGAATGACGCTATACCTTAGTCCTCGATCCGATGTCTGACCGCCAAATGACGCCGCACCTTACCCTTTACAACTCCGATGTCGCTATCAACAATGACGCTCGCGACCTCACTCGTCTCTTTGAAAATCTTATGTCGTGATTTCTGGCCCCAGGTCACAACCTCCATGCTCCATCGCCAGCCTTTCACCTTCGCTTCGCGACGCCGAAATTATGCTGCGGCATCATATCTTTGCTCTTCGCTAATTTATAGTTGCCCGACTTGGAGTTTCCCCTCGCTATGACTGCCTGCTCGCCTTCGCTGCCCCGCGTTTGACCGGAGCTCTTTGCGGGTTGGCGCAATCCCTTGATGTGATTCTTCATTATCGCCAAGGCCAAGTACAAATGTATCCTTTCTTCCCCTCGTGTACCCTCCAGCTTGCAACATCATCTTCACCCAAATATGTCATTCCTCAAGCCAACCGCCGCTTCCTTTTACTACAATATCCTCTTTCTCAATTTCCTCGTCGTATAGCAGTTGTGAGTTTGCTTAACATTTCAGACATAAATCGCCTTTTAGATAGAAAACAATCAAAAATGGACTGAAAATGGATGACTTTAAGCTCATCAACTCTTTGTTCACAAATATCCTACAGTCAAAAGTGAAATGATATGCATATGGCGAGGTATACACTTATACGCCGCAACTTGCTTTATGACTCTACGCTTCACGATCTCGTCTCTCTTCCCTCGTCTACCGAAACCGCGCATAGATAAAACTTATACGCCAAGCATTTTCATGCTTAGCGGTTCCCATACAGCTTCTATTCTCTAATATCTAATGTAACTCGGCATGCATTTAACATTAAACCATGCCTATTATATCAACATATACTCATGCTATTCACTACGATGTTTCAATTTCCAAATCATTTACTATATCACAAATATTTCATTTTCTATGCAACAATTCATTTCATTAATTCAATTTATGAGATTTAAACATATCCATAAAAATCTCATTTACACTGCCAATGTTGGTTATTTCACTTGACTATTCACACCACATTCGACTCGATTCCTGTTTAATGAATCCCGCCTTTATTATCATTCGGTAATGTGCTTACATTACTTCAACACCGGTCTCCCATCACGACGGATGTCGCTTGCGCACCTCGACACGTGCAGGTATCACTTAAATCCATACGTCATCAGCGACGGATGCGTATAGTGCATCTCGCCAAGGGACATTTCTTCAATGCCATACGCCTATCATGACGGATGCGCATTGGTGCATCCCGCTGCCGGACATCGGATACCGGTGCGCCTTCGCGACTGACAGTCGACAGGCCATCCCGGCCGCGGTTCATTCGATATATCATTCAATCATTCGACATTTCCAAATATCACATTTCAATTCCATATTCACTGTAATATCTTTTCAAAATATACCAATCTATGTAATTATTTCATATACTCACTTCATATACCTTCATTCATGTACTCATTTCATAGTTACTGGTAACCAATAAAATATTCATGAAATAAGAATAAAGTCAAAGAACAAACCGAAGTTGTCGGATCTAGCTTCCTTATCTTCGATCTCAGTCTTAGGTTAAGCCATCATCACCCTCATTCTCTAGTCATTAACAATCAATGCCACCTTAATGATAAATAATCGCTAAACAATTTTAGTGAATTACAAGTTTAATTTCATTAATACCAGTTAAGACACAGTCTGCCCGGCATTCGCTCGCTCTAGCGTGCGAGCACGGTATGTTTTTCACTTAGTTATATCCTTATTTGAACCCCCATTAATCATTTCTTAGGTCCCCACAATCTAAGTGCATGAATACGGACTTAATCTGCAAAAATATGCAAAAACAGGGCAGTTGGAAGTAGTGGTACCGGCATTAATTTTGATTGGTACCGATACCACTCTCATTGTTGATTGAGTAAGGGTGTACCGTACCACTTCTCTTCCTCAGACCAAAATGTCTCGGGGTACTTGGCACCACTGAGTGGTACCCATTCACTTCTCTGTACCAAAATGCACCATGGGTACCGGTACCCATTCGTGGTACCGGTACCGACGCTCGTGTTCTGCCCAAAAATGGCAGTTTTCACCATTTTTCTCCCACAAAAATCAACATTTCTTTATTCAACATAGACCCCTACATCCCACCATAACCATCTTAAACAACTCTTAAAAGTGGGTTGACTAAGAAGAAATCCCTTTACCCAAGTAAAAATTTTCCCCAAATCGAAAAATCACAAAAATATGAGGTTGTGGTTTGATTTTCTTACCTTAGCCTTTCAAATCTCTTCTTGTTGGTTGCTTGATTCTTAGGAGCAAGAAATGGGAAGCAAACTCCATCCAAAATCTTGATTCTCTTTGCAACCCTTGGGGCTATTTCTCCTTTTTTCTCCTTTCTTCTTCCAAAACTGAAGGCTAAAAATGAGCTCCTCACCACTTTTTGGTCTTTATCCCCTCTCTCCTTTAAGTGTAGGCCATGTTTGGCCTTCGTACTCTCATTTTCATTTTCATTTTCCACCTGTCTTAAGTCACTAAATCTTCATAAGGTCTTTTCTTGTTTGGCCACCCAATTAATCCCATTTTCCATTTTGGGCATTCTTAACTTTTATTTACTTTTAGCATTGAAGCTATCATTCAATCTCCTTTAGGTCCTCATTTTAGAAATTTTCGTATTTGCCCTTTTTCACTTAATGGCTTCCGGTCTCGTACTTTCTCATTTTAGTATATAATATTCAATCATATGCTCACACTTTCAATTTACATTTCTCAATTTATCGCTCATCAAATTCTAAAAGTCAGAAAGCTTGATTCACCATACTGCATTGTATAATAAAAATTATTATAAAAAAATTCTAGAGTATTTTTGGTGCTAAGTATGCATTGGGTGGGCTCGATAAATGGGACAACGTCCAACAGAGTCGCACTGTTGCATGAAACGGAAAATATGTGCCGGGTATCAACAAGAAGGGATAGATCCCTCCTCGGGTGAAAAACCCGCCAATTATGATCAGGCATAGTCCCCAACGGTGAAAGACCGTAAACGTGTCTGGGTTTGCAGAGCCCGCGTTGAGACACCAAAAATTTGCTACCCACAAAAAAGAACATGGATTTGGTTTATAAACAAATGAAATTGGTTTTGAAAATAATCACATGATGTCATCCACGATGACTTTAACACTTTTGCATAAGTACGTGAGGGAGTCAAAGTGGTATTCCTGACATGTGGCATGATGAGTCTCATCTCATTTCATGGCATGGGATTCCATGTAGAATTGACATACTTTATTGGAATGTTGATGTGTGTATTATTGCGTGAACATGGCATTGCATGTGCACTTAGTCAGAAGTAGCCCTTATAGGAGTTAGTCCCATCGTGGGCACTGCTTCACCCTCACATGGACCCCCAAGTCAGTGTGTAAGGTTATGTACAAGCTACCGACCTCATCCGCCAGACCATAGTGTGAAGAAAGTCGAATCATGGGCTTTGAGAAACCTTTTGTAAAAAAAAAAAAAAAAAAAAAACTATTTACATGTAATATTTTTGTAGATAAGAGAGTTGTAACTCTAACTCTATGAACTCCTTTGATAAATTTGTATATTTTTCTAAATATATAGGTATGAATTCATCCCTATGAATGGGGGACATGATATAAAGTGGTATTCAGATATGCGATAATTCACAAGATTCCGTGCGGCATTGACAAGCCGGTCAAAGCACCTCGCCTTAGCGTCAACTAGTATCAGAGCTTAGGTATACAAGTACCTGTGGCTCAGCGGGCATGGATTTAGTACATGTGGTTACAGATGGAGCTTAGTTATGAACGCCTAGGGCTCGATGTCCCGATACATAAGCCGTCATAGCTTGCACAAAGTATTCATCGTGCATTCTTGTGAATCGTCATGTGATGATTGTGTTACATAATGTGGGTTACATATTGTGTGATTATAAGGCATGATAGTTATACGTAAAATGAAGAACACTAGGTTATAGAATATGCACCTCAGGCTGGAAAGAAATTAAAAAGCAGCTGAGAAACGTGAACTATAATAATATGGTTGACATGATGTATCACTAAGGAAAAAGAATTATCATCTTGCTAATTGACATGTGTAGATGGCAAGTCGAGGACCGAGACGTAGAGGTCGTCCATGGGGCAATAGCCAACCACCACCTGTTTTTTACCCACGCCTTTGTTAGAAGCATGGGCGCCTATAGCTGCCACTATCGCACGTGCTAGCGCTGGGGGGTTAGGAGGGTCAATTAACCTCTAGAGGTTTAAAAGCACATCATCCCCCAACATTTAGTGAAGGATCCAATGGTGGCTAACCACGGCCCTGCAAATTTACTGAGAAGATATGGAGGCTATGGAGATCACCTTCGATGTTGTAAAGATAAGATCAACTATGTTCCATTTAGAAGGTGAATCCCAAGTATGGTGGGATTAGGTTTAGACCTCCAGGAACTTGGAGGCAATGACATGGGAGAATTCATAGAGCTCTTCATGGGCAAGTTTTTCCCAGTATCTACTAGACATGCCAAGGCTCAGGAGTTTCTAGAGTTGAGACAGGGAGCCATGACAGTACTACAATACGTGGCTGTACCAATTAGTTAGCACGTATCACCTGACGATTACTGGGCAACATATATGGCCAAAAGTGAGGATGTTTGAGGATGATCTCAAACCTGTCCATACTGGGGCAAGATTGCTATGGGACTTCTCCCACAAGGATATAATGGACTATAGTTCTCTCGATGTACTATGGCCACTCAGAGAGAGATTGATGAAGCAAAGAGCATCCTGGGATTTATAAGTGTTAGTGGAAATAGCAAGGAGTAATCCGCTTCTAGCTCGAAAAAGAGGAAGCAGGACTTCCATTCCACGAGGATCTCCCAAGACAAGGTCTTTGGCTCCATGTATTAAGGCCAGACTGGCCATCCCAAGATGGAGAGACTTCCGGGGCTTCTAGCCAAACAGTAGAGGGTGTGTTTCTAGTGCCACCAAACCGGGACACTTAAACTGGGATCGCTCTGAGGCGTGGACCGGGGAGTTGTGGGACACCACGTCCCATTCATTAGTGGGACATGCTGCATTACGCTTTGTTCCTCCCTACCTCCCACCATGGGAAATAAGGAAGACAAGATAATTCCTGTGGTGTCGCAGACAACTATTATTTCACATACGTGGATAAAGCAGCCTAGAGCATGGGCCGAGACCGGGACGTGGCTCATAAAGCCGACTTCGGACCTTAGGGGCATGTCTACGTCGCTTACACCATAACCAGCGCATCGCCTATACAAGGTATGTTTATGCTATTCCCCGCCTTGGGCAAGGGTACTATTTGATTCTAGTGCATCGTATTCATTCATTGTTGCATCATGTGTGAAAGAATTGACTTAGAGGTCGAGACCTCGAAAAGTCGTTGTGTAAGCTTTCTCCTAGGAACTATGCTAGTGTTGATACATGATATATCAAGATTGTGAGTTTGAGACTCGATCCTATTCATCAGTGGGACCTAAGGGGTCATGGACATGTTCCGAGTTTGATGTCATCCTTGGGATGGGACTGGTTGACTAATAATCGAAGTCGCCATTAATCGCGTAATCGTAGCAGTTACCGCGACACACATAGGACTGTTTGTGTCAGGTTTCAAGGAGATAGCACTGTTTCTACTCCCGCATCGTGTACCCACTCGTGTGGCATAAACAATTGATGGGTTGGCTAGCAAGCCTTACCCTGGAGGACGAGGTGAAACAGGGTTTGAGTCTATGGTAGTTTGCAAATCCGGGGATGTCTTTCCGGATGAACTACTGGGATTACCCCCATAGAGGGATGTAGACTTTATCATCGAGTTACACCCTGCTATGTCTCCCATTTCTATGATTCTGCATAGGATGGTTCGCTGAGCTGCGGTGAACTTAAGGTCAAGATACGTGGAATTATTAGACAAGTGTCTTTATTAGGACAGAGCACTTTAATTGGGAGTCTGCTCTTGCTAATACAAGTGACAAGACCTTTCGACCGTGCGTAGACCATCGACAAATAACAGGTTATCAAGAATCTAGCAGATCTCCCTTTGCCGAGGATTGATGATTTATTTGATCAGTTGAGAGGGTCGTAGGTCTAATCCAAGATAGACTCATACCTAAGTATCATCATCAGACTGTGTAAAACCCCTGAGAAATTGGGTGTAAAATCTTTTCCTCGAAAAATGGCAAAACGGTAAATTGCAGCTATAGTACAAGTTGAAATCCTAGAAAGTTTTCTAGATCTCGGATGAAGAAATGGACCTTACCATTAGATTCATCTACCGAAATCTAGTTACCCAGGAAAATTTTGTCAAATTCCGAGATAGTTCACGTTCACGCGGGCGACGTGTAGTCGTTGAAACCTAAAAACTATTCTTTATGTACCTCAAAGCTAGGTAATAGTTTAAAAGAAAAGTTCATATAAGATAATGAATCTAAAGGGACGAACAAATTGTTTCTGGTGAAAATGGATCAACAAAGTGGGACACGCGGGCGCGACGCGGAGCTTCACATAATTAATATAAATAGAAAAAATATTTGAATTTTTGGGAAAATATCTCCTAAAATTAGATTTTTGAAACGTTAGAGCGAGAAAGAGAGAGAGAGGGAGGCTTCCTTGGGTGATTCACTGGATTTCGTCTGTTGCAATTTGTCAGGCTAAGAACTATAGTCCATCGCCTCGACGAGGGCTACACGTAGGCACCAAAAATGAGAGATTTCACCGAATATCCAAAAGAGAAGATTTGGGGAAAATAGAAGTTTTCGGGATAGGAAGTGTTTTGAGTCTTCCTACGGTTTCTACTACACTCTAAGAGGTAGGGATTCTTCATATTTTGATTTTATTCCTACCTTTGGGCTGAATTGGGATTGTTTTGAAGCTAATTTTGGGCTGAGTTTAGGATGGTTTTTGTGCTATGTTATGGCATGTTTTGTGGATTTAATTTAGACGATTTTGGTGGCCGGTTTTGTGGTTTTACTTAGGACAGGTTTAGGCATGTTTAAGGAGTTGTTTTAGGTCAAAATTTGGTGTACAATAGCTACCCATATGGGTTTCAAAACTGCAGCCTCGGGTACGAAATTGTGTAGCCCTTGCACCCCTTTTAGCCTCCAACTTTAAACGACCATATCTTTCGTCCGGGAATCTCTCGATTCGAATGTTCTCGGGACTCTTATGGAAAAGCTTGAGTCTAGAATCTGACCATATGCTAGTGGATGGCATTTGGTGCTCACATATTTACTAAAAATTTGATTGTTTTACCAAGTGTTCTATTGTATTGACATGTGATGTGAAAATGACCCCACATACTGTCTAGATTTTGAGACTGATTTTTGGTCAGGACAAATAGAGATATTGGACTAGTTTCCTTCATGGATATTGTAGCTGTATCAATGAACTTGATGTTAGGCTGTTGAATCACCCAAATTGGACCTCTATAACTCGAGTTATGGTCCATTTTCTTGGACTACCACAGGCTACCCTGTTTTGACCCCATACACCGGCCCGCATTTTGGGACTGACACGCTGGGGAAAAAGAGGAAGCTGGGACTAGTGTTCTCCAAGGAAATTATAGCTGCATCTATAAACTTGATGTAGGCTTTTGAATCAACCAAATTAGACCTGTACGCCTCAAGTTATAGTCCATTTCAGATCAAGCATGCCTTGTGGGGTTGTTTAACGCCAGGCCCGCTTTTAGACGTTAGGGACTAGTTTTGAACTCGAGTTCTAACTATTCTCGTGGTCTATTATGGCTTGATTCAAATATTGTATGACTTTGCTTGAGTGTGTCATTGCTTGACTGAGTGATATGTTTGGATATCAATATAAATATTCTAATATATTGACGTAACGATAAATTGTTGTAGTACGTGGCCATTGCAGCCATTTGTGTGTGTCATTGTGATCATAGAATGATATGTTGAATATAAATGTTAATATATCTTGCTGATGTGGCCTGAATGGAATAGATGTATGCGGAAGTCATGGGTGATGTGATGTCCACACACAGTAGTGGTGTGATTGTGTTGTCCATGTAGCATTCTGTCATGCATGACACTGATATAACATCCAATGGCATATTTTTGTTTCTGCTTGCATGGGGACATATGGCAAGCTTGGGTGTGAGTGCATGGTTAATGAATCAACCGCTGATTAAGTGTTGATTAGGTGAAACTCAAAATTAAATGGATAGCATCTCATGATATATGAGGATTGATAAATAGTAAAGAAAATATGTGATGAATCAACAAGAAGGGATAGATTCCCCCTCAGGTGAAAGACCATGGTATGGTTGTTACAGTCCACAAAGAGTGAAAACATTAAGTGTGTCTGGGTTGCTCACGAAAGCGCATGGTTTTGAATAAATGATCATTGGGATCTTTATGTTAAAAATCTTTAGTTTATAAACAAATGTAAATTTGTTTGAAAATGATCATTGAATGTTAAATCCAAAATGATGATTTATCACACATAGGCGAAGGCATTGTGAGGTAATGGACTTGGGCGCATGGTACATAATAGTCACATCTCCATTTCATGTCTGTAGCATGTAGATTATATAAATTTAGCATATTTCTTGTTTAGAAATGTGAATGAAATGTGTTATGTTTCATTATAATGTACTTAGGTGGGGAAGTAGTCTTTATAGGAATTATTTACTAGGCGTAGCTCACCTTTATGGGACCCCATTTGATGCAGGGGAATTTTAAGCGAGACGACGCTCACCTTGAGGCCGATTGTGAAGTGGTGTGTTGTACATAACCATTTTGTAAAGTCTGCAAGAACGAACTAGTTCTAGCATGTTTTATACCCACAGGTATTCCGTCAATTAATAGTTCATCAGTTACAGTGGTTACAGGGTGTCATTTTCAAAAACATATTTAACAACTTCATCAGTAACACCTCTTGCGACACCTTCGATCACATCGGTAGTGACACCCTCATCCCTGCACATCACTTTGTAAGTTGTAAATATAGATATTTGGTCAAACACTTATTTTAAAGACACTATGACTTGTAGTGTATAGACATTGGTAGAATTTTATAAAGTTTGTAAATGTATAGATGGATTTTATAGACTTTTATTTTGAAAGACTTTTATTTGTAGATATTGATAGACTTTTATGGACTTTTATAAATATTGTGAACTATAAAGCTTAAATAACTAAGCAACAATATTTTTATAAAAATAAGAAAAGTAAAATATCACTTATTCTGCAATTTTTTTAAAAAAAAAAGAAGGTACTAACATTGTTTGAAATGAGTTTTTTAATAAATAAATTTTATTTATTTATTTTATATTATTTCATCTCATTTTCTATGAAACCTACTGGAAAAAAAAATCTAATTTTTCAAATGGAAAAATAATAAAATTTGACAAAATGGCATGAGGCTTTGGAAAATTCATAGATCTTAGATGATGATGACGGATTGCATGATTGGACACTCAAATCATTGACGGAAGAAGTTTCATTGAATTATAATACAGTCTAAATTTTTACTAATTTTCTGGGTGGTGGAGTTAGTGACTTCAGGAGCGAGGAATTTTACAAGAAATCACGGAAATTGAAATGGCTTGACGAGTTCAAATTAAAATGAATTGAGCGAAGAAAGAAATAAATGATTTTGGGAAAGAAACAAACCCAGTGAGATGGATGCATTATGGCGTATGAATTTTATATAGTGATTATTCTTATTATTATTTTATACAACCATGGGTCGATTTTGGGCTGTCCCATTTCAGCTCACCACTCATTTTCTCGAATATTGAATAATTCCATGCACCCACTCTATAGACACGATATGTGATGCATATGCAAATATGATGTAATGCATTCTCTTCATCATTACATGCTATTCAGCGGTACCATGAAACATTAATATATGGTTGATTATGATTTTTACATATCGTTTATCATGCAATCACGTTAATACATCAGCCAGCATATATGTGTTATTCTTCTGCATATTATTCGATTAGCAACCTTTGAAATGGCTAATCTCGGACCCATGTCTGGCAGAGTTTTTCTTGGTCCCTTCGATTAATCACCGAATTCTTGTGATACCAAAACACACCATAAAACCGAAGACATCAGTCCAGGGATCAAACCAAACCGAACCAAGTCTGGACTGCAGAAAATAGTTCGAAAATCTGCGGTTGTCCAAAACGAGTCGAAATTTTAACACGAACTATCGAAAAAAAAGTCCCAATCTAGATTGTCTAAAAGCAGTCCCAAAATTCCTAAAATTCACGTAGTCAGATTTTAAACTGAAATTTCATTTCATGGCCTCTAAGTCAATCCCAGGTCATTAAATAACCTTTGATAGAAATAACACATTAGGAAAATTTAGCACCTCGTGGAGTTTGACGAAACTCCAAGATTTTGGTGCCCACGCGTAACTCGTCGCGTATATGAACTTTGCATCTTACTCCAACGAAAACCTACGGTCCGATTTTTGTAGATCTTAGAGAGAAGCGAAGAGAAAAAAAATTAAAATAACTCTCTCTCCTTCTTGTTCTCTCCCACGCCCGGTTTTCGACTTTTCTTTGTTTAGTTTTATCTTTGTATTATTATTATTATTATTATTATTATTATTATTATTATTATATTAAATTATATGGTATTATTATTATTATTATTTGAATGTGACTCACATGTTTACTCATTCGGGTTCGTTTCTACCCCAAAAAAATTTATTTATTTTCGGTTATATTTTAAATGAACTTAACTCAAGTCATTTCGACTTAGAGATTTTCGTAATCGTCCACAGAAGATCACTTGAAAGCTTATCACCAGAAAAATCGTAAATATTAAGCTTGTCTCGAGAGTGACGAAACTTTTCAAGATCACTAGAATTTGAGAGCGAAATTAATCGTATGATCCATTTTGTCATCGAGATCTAGAAAATTTTCTAGAGCTTCCACGAACCATTATGACAATTATTATTATTATTATTATCCTTTTACCATTTTTTCTTGAAAAGGTACGAATTTTCGGGTTTACATTCTTCCCCCTTAATTTCGTCCCAAAATTCACACATGCTAGCACACACACAAACACAGGCAGCAACATTAATATTCTAATGCTGGAAATATTAGACCACGCACCTTAGTCCTCAAAATAAGAAGAAGGATAGGTGGCGCGTGTCCTCGTGTTCCCCATGTTGCCTCCTCAGATTTCCTTGGTGTTGCCATAGCTTTAGTAACCCACATGGTCTTGCGTCGCAAAACCTGATTCCGACTATCCAAGATACTTTGGTCCCTCAAGGTCCCATCGATTAATCACTTGATAATCTCTCACAATCCACTACATGAGTTGGATCTAGAGTATATTTTCGGAGTATGGAGACGTGGAACACCTTATGGACACCTGATAAACTCGGTGGTAGCATCAACCGATATGCAATTGTGTCCACCCTCTCGAGTACCTCGAAGAGCACGATATACCTTAGAGCTAGCTTCCCTCGCTTGCCGAATCCAACCACTCCTCTCTTAGGTATCACCTTCAAGAAGACGTGATCACCCACCTCGAATTCTAGAGGTCGACGCCTTCTGTCGACGTAGCTCTTCCGTCTGCTCTGAGCAGTAAGAAGGCGCTTTCAAATCAAATCCACCTTCTCAAAGGTGTCTCTAATCAGATCCGAACCAGTGATGGAACACTCTCCCATCTTTGTCCAATAGATCGGTGATCGACATGGCCTCCCATATAAGGCATCATAGGGTGTCATCCCCGAATACTACTTTGATAAAAGCTGTTTTTAGGCGAATTCCACTAGAATGCATCTCCTCTCGGCTACCCTTGAGATCGGGACATGCGCAGCATGTCCTCTAAAGTTGTATAGTCCTCTCAGAAGCCAGACCATACATTTAAGGATGAAATGTTGTGATCCGCCGTCTGTGTCCCCATGGCCTTTTAGTTCTTCGAAAGTGTGTTGTAAATCTAGGATCCACATTACGTCTGATATAGGGTGGTACTCCATATGGCTAGACTGATCTCACAAATATACAAGCGGAATTCCTCCGGTGTGAAGGTCATCGCACCCACTGAGAAAGTGTGCTATTAGTGAGGACCAGTCCACTAAAACCATACGACATCATGCCTGGAGTAATCAAGTGCTTAGAGTGGGTCACAAAATCCATCATGACATGCTCCCACTTCCACTCAGCTACCTCTAATGGTTGGAGTAGACTTGCTGGCTTCCGATGCTCAGCCTTTATCTGTTGACACGTGAGGCACCATTGAACAAAATCTCCAACGTGTTGCTTCATCTCGCTCCAATATCTCGCGGCGGCGAATGCCGATACATATTCATGCACTGGATGCCTGACAAAAGCGGGCGGTGGAACTCCACGGATCTCCTCTCGAATCGATCTGACTGGGAACCTGGCTTCATCCTATCACAGAAGACTACCATATGTGTGGATGGCCCAACTTTCGTCACCCGTACCTGACAGTACTCGATCTCTGATGGACGATATATCTGCGTCCTACCCTTGGGACTCAATCACTACACTTTCCCGGTAGGGATGGCCGAAGCTGCAAAATCTAGCACTCCACGGAAAAACTGATCACATGCTGCGGCCTAAAGCTGTCCCACAGTCTCGAGGCATTTGCCACTCCGGGAAGCTACACTAGCCATGCTCCCGTGACAGTTGGCGCATCAGCCACTACATTTGCTTTACCAAGATGGTAATATAAAGTGAAGTCATAATCCTCCAGATACTCCATCCATCTGCATTTCCTCATGTTGAGGTCCCGTTGTGTAAAGATATACCTCAGACTCTTGTGGTCTGAAAATACCTCAAACTGCTCACCATACAGATAGTGGCGCCAAATCTTTAAAGCAAAGACTATGGCCGCCAACTTCGAATCATGTGTAGGGTAATTCTACTCATGATTCTTTAGCTGTCTGGAACCATAAGCTACAACCCTCCCATACTGCATCAAGACACATCCCAGTCCATCCTTAAAGGCATCATAGAACACCGTGTGCCTCTGTCCCTGTTCCAGGACTATCAGAATAGGAGCTGTAGTAAGCCTCCTTTTCAATTCATGGAATGCCTTCTCAAACAGGTCATTCCACTCAAATTATTTTACCTCTTTCCTAGTAAACAAACCGGAGTGCTCCAAGGTGAAGTGCTCGATCTAATAAAACCTTTGTCCAACAATTCTTGTAGTTGGACCTTGAGTTCCTACAACTCCACCGATGCCATCTATGAGAGTCATAGAAATGAAGGCGGCGTACCCGGGGAGTGTAACTCAATGATAAAGTCCACATCCTGTGCGGAGTAATCCACGGTAGCTAATGCGGAAAAACATCCTCGTACTTTCATGAGCTACAGAGGTAGATTCGATTCTGTCTCACCTCGTCCTCCAGGTAAGGCTTGCTAGCCAACCCATCCAGCTGTCCACCCGTAAGGTCGTGCGATGGGTAAGCATCATCTTCTCCCTGCAATGTAACACAATAACATCCTGTGTGTAGGCAGTAACCCACCTACGATTACAATCAATGACAACTCTATGGGCCGTCAACCAGTCCATCCTAAGGATGACCTCAAACTCCGATATGTCCATGACACTCAGGTCCATAGTGAGTAGAATTTCTAAGATCTCTGACTCACAATCGACATATCGATCGACCTCACCTAGTTCTATGGGAGATTCACATACAACATCTTTCAGGTTTCAACCTCCTAAGCTAAACTTTTTCTCATTATGCGTGATAAACATGAATATCTTTGCATTAATTCATATTACTCTTGTGAGGCAACGTACCAGCATGTCGGACTGATGCAAAGCTCGGTCTAACGAGTACCCTCGGCATAGAAACACCCCTAGGTCCCTAAAGTACCGGCCTGGAAGTCTTGGCCTCGTCCTCGACCCATACCCTAGCCTCTCTGTATCATATGCGCGTGAGTGCTGTGATGCCCCAGGCAATGCTAGTGCTCGCTGTCAAGTGAGATAAAGCTGTCATCCACGTCTGATGGACAATTCTTACCTATCCCAATACTCCAGGTTCTGCGGATAATCACTGTGTTATCCGGGATAGTTGAGCAGTATGTCGCGTTACGCGATGTGCGCAGTTCGTGGGATCACCGCAATCTTTGCGGGGGAGTCTCGCGTCGCGTCACCAAAATGATGATCTCGTCTCTCTCTCTCTGACATTGATGCAGTCCGTAGTGGAGGTCACAATCTTGCCCCGAATGGACAACTTCAGTCCATTCTCAAATCTCCTGACCTTGGTCATGTCTATGGCCACATAGTCATCACCAAAACGTGCCAACTCGGTGAATCTGGCCATGTACTCCATCATTGTCATTGTTCTATGCTTCAGCTCTAGGAACTCTTGGGCCTTGGCCGGAAAATACTTGCTCATAAAAAGCCTATGGAACTCTGCCTAAGTCATTGCCTCTAAATCCCTAGAGGTCTTAACGTAGTCCCACCACATGGAGACTCACCCACTAGGCTAGGCCTTGCTAAGCGATCTTGGCTGCATCGGAGGTAATATCCATAGCCTCCAATACTTTCTTATTCTGCTGGAACCAATGGTCTGTCACCATCACATCCCCTCCCCTTGTAAACGTCAGAGGATGATGTGACTTAAACCTCTAGAGGTTACTCGGACCTCCCTGACTACCAGCTGCACTAGCTTGTGCAATGGCAGCAACTGCAACACCAATAGCCTTAACAAAGGCATGCTAGTCAAAATAAGTGGTGCCTGACCTACAAATCATGGACGACCTCTACGTCCCCTGTCCTCGACTTGCCATCTACACATGTCAAATGGAAACAAACCTTATTTAATTTAATTTCAATCTAACTAGTAATGAATATGCCAATTACTACTAGACTTGACAACCATGACTGACCCGTTCATCACCTAAGTGGTGCTACTTGCCAACCACTCCTTTTATTTATTTCAGGTTCATTTCATTTTCCGAACCCCTAAGGTTATAGTTCATAACCTTAGCATTCCACTTTTTCCTATATACATTATGCCATGCATATAATTTTCTCGCGCAATAACCACGCAATCAGGTTTCCCAAATACATCATACCGTGTATAAGTTTCTCACGCAATGTGTAACACAAAATCAAGCAATCACAAACATGGAACACATATCCGAACACAACATAAAACACACCATGCATGCAGTGGTCTAAGCACACATCCCATGAACTCTAGGTATTCGTGTACCTAAACCCGATGCAAACTATAGCGAGTATCAATTTCACATAATAACATGGCCTAAGCCCATGTCCCTCAAGCCCTAGGTAGTCGTATACCTATGCTTTGATACCATGCTGTGACACCCCTATCCCGGGGGTCCCATTGATCACCCATCAACCTGTGGATTTCGGGTTACCCGATACCACATGGTTGTGTCCCATTTATCGGGATCCATATTTCCGCAATAGGCGAGTCTCCTTTGTTAAAGGCTCTACCGACATACAACACGTATAACGATAATCCATAAGAGTTTATTTCAACACTCTTATACATAACATATATTAAAACTAGCTTGTTCACAATATAGTTTGCAGGCACCCACCTCGATACGTCCTTTGCAGGAGACCCGTTCATTGTATTAAATCAAAACATGAAAATTACTTGATTAATGACAGGTCCATAAGAGTCAGATCCATGACCACTCTTACCACTTAATTACATACGACTATTTATACAATAGTCAAAAAGAACTATTACAATTCTTTACATAAGTACTTTTATGAAAAAAGTATTGTCAAGGCCACATGTCGACCTTCTTCATAATCACGGCTCATTAAAGCGTTGTCTCCACATACACCCACATGCGAAGGGTCCCCTGACGGGGTGGCTTATTGTTAATTTCTCTTATAAAGATTCTCCCCACCTAAATGCACTAGATGATGTACATAAAACATGAAACCATATTCCATATAAATAATGCAATCCCATATGAATGTTTCGTATCATACGTAAGTGAGACTCCTCGTACCTGACAATCTGGCTAGAGCTCCCTACTTTGCAATTTCCAAATGTGAAACCAGCCATTGGTATTTAACCCGATGACTTAAGCCATTAGACTGACCTCCAGTTTTAATTTATGTCAAATCTCGTGTGTTTATTTGGGTTGCAAATTTCGAGGTCTCACTTAGCATGCTTAGCGGCATGTAAACACTTTCACGAACTTTCATCGCTGGATCAATATGTCTGACCAAGAATAAAATTTGGGTCGTTCACCCTAGGAGGGGATCTGCCCCATCTTGCTTCACCCAAACACACGTGATTTATTCATATTATTATTTTATACAGCGGCGATCTCAGATTTTAGGCGTTGTCCACATTCCAAAGCTCCAGCATTCACGAGAATGGTGAATAGCGTACACCATGCACCTACGCTTCCCACTTTCGGCGCGATGTGACGTGCATATGAAATACATGATGCCAATGCATTCTCCTTCATGTTACACATGTATATGAGTGCTACATGAAACATTGTACACCATGGACAATTAGGGTACATATAATTTATCCATAATCACGTTAATACATCATGCTTATATATTAACATATTTTATTCTTCACACTACATGTTATTCGATCAAAAGAAATAAACACACAAAATGGCAAAAATCTGGACTCATATAAACGAGGCACCTCTTGTTCCCTTAAGCGGTCGTCCACCGATTATTGTGATACCCAAAACACACCCTGAAAACTGAGCTTACTTCAGTCTTGGGATCCAAAACAAACTGAACAAGTCCGGACTGTCGAAAGCAGTTAGAAAATCTATACGGACTATCAGAAACTTGATCCAAGAAATTTTAACTGACTATAAAGCAGGTCCCAAAATTTAGCCAGGTGTCATAAAACCAGTCCAAATTCTAAAAAAGTTCTGATCCAAAAATTTGAAATGAAAATTCGTGCCTCATGGCCTCTGTGTAATCTCAAGCCATTAAATAGCCTTTAGGCTAGAAATAACACGTGGGAAAATTCCTACCTCCGTAAGAGATTTGTGAAAACCAGTTTTTGTGTTCACGCGTGGCTCTCATCGTAAATGAACTTTGTCTCTTTCTCAGAGCGAAAACCTACGGTTAATTTAGTAGATCTTAGAGAGAAGCGAAAGAGAAAAACAAATTAAAAATAACTCTCTCCTTCTTGTTCGCTCCATAGTTTTTGACTTTTCTTTTTGGTTTTCGTTTTTATCTTTTTTATTTTATTTATTATTATTATTATTTGAATACATGACTCATATTTCCTCATTCGGGTCCGTTTACGCCCCTAAAACATTTTTATTTTCAGTTCACTTTATTTTAAATGAACTTAGCTCAAAGTCATTCTTGGCTTAGGAGTTTAAGTAAAAATCTAGATCCTAAAGTCCTTGACGGCTTATCACCCAAAAAAATCGTCAAATATTAAACATCTCATAATTCCATTTCAGATCACTAAATTTCGCGAGACGAATTTAATTTTAACTATTTCTTTGGCCATCCGAGATCTAGAGAATTTTCTAGGCTCCTTGCACCATTCTCGACAATTATTATTATTATTATCCTTTTATCTTTTCTTTTAAAAATTAAAATTTTCTCGTAGTTTTACAAAGAATCGACAAACATGTGTCAAGCATTTTATGGATTCAGACAACCATCGGGCATGCAGGGAAGTACAACTACAACATGCAATGGATGGAGGGACAATGAGAGTGGATGATGGGAAAGAGGTGGTGGTTGTAACGCCCCGTCCCGATAGAGTGTACAGTACATGAAATTGTAGGGGCGTATACGAGCACCAAGTGTCACATTGTGGTATCTTGGAGATGAAAATATGAAATGATAAAATTATGAACCCGGAATGTGGTACTAGCACAAGGGTTAAATTGTAATTCACAAAAAGGATATGAAAATCATTAAATGAGTAGAGTCGCCAGCAAATACAAATAAAATAAAGTTGATTTGCAAAAATTAAAAGGGACGTAAGACTTAATGGCGATTAAGGTAAATATTAGAATATAAAAGAGGTGAGATAAAAGCCAAAAAAAAATTAAAAGCTCATTTCGTCTCACAAAAGCTAGGGTTCACGTTTGGTGAGGAGAAGAGAGAAAAGAAGAAATGAAGAAGAAGGAGAAGGAGTATGTGAGAAGCTTATACAGCCAATTAAAATCGTGCATGTTTTTGCCTTGGAATCATGGGTCTTTTGATGTCTAGTGGTTTTGCATGGATTCATGGAGAATAGTTGTCCTCTTGTTCAGTGGTTTTGGAAGAGGTCACCAAACCCTAGATTTTTGTTGAGGTTATGGGTAAACCCACTGAGAAAAATAAACATGGAATCATCATAATTATATGACTTTTTAGAAGAATTGATGACCTGGGTGAATTCATAGGATTTTTTACCGTGGTTTGTGGTATGAGTTCCAAATCACCAATTCAAGTGTTATGAAGTTGTTTTAGATGATTTCCATGATAATTCTTGAGGTATTAAGGAATGGGGAAGTTATATGAAGAGAAATGGTATCAAAAGTGGGCAAAAATAACAAATCTGGGCAAATTCCCGAGGTCGTACCCAAGACAGTACGCAGCCGTACCCGCACACCCCTCGCAAGCCAACCCTCGTACGGCAAAGGTCCAGCCGTGACCTAAGACACCTAACAGATCGCAACCTCGTACCTCGTGCACAGTCAAAGGTGTACCTAAGACAGTGTGCCCAAATGCCCATCGTTGTATTTTTGTATAATTCAAGCCTTAAATTCTTACACTCATAGCATGGGAACCTTATTAAATGATTAAGAAAGGTTCAAATAAGATCGAACTCCGACGAAAAACGAGCGCACTCTCGCCGCCGAGGCTTGGGCGGTTGAGCATGACTAAATGCTAGGAAGTACGTTAAAAAATTATGCATTGATGTAGGAGATTAATATTTCGCCGTATTCGTTGAGTGTGTAGGCTAAAAGCAAAGGCAGGAAATTGTGGAATCGTGCTCAAGTTTAGTAAGCAGAAAAGGTGAGTGTTCTAAACCTATTTTTCTCAAATACTAGTGTATTATTATTATAAACTGTTTTACACTGGTATTTAATGGTTTTGAGTTGTAAAACCATTTTTCAAGTAAGCAAGCAAATAAGAAAATGGTTTTGAATTATTAAACCATTTTTCAAGCAAGCAAGCAAATAAGCAAATGGTTTTAAATTGAAAAACCATAATTCAAAGAGCAAGTAAACAAACAATGGTTTTGAATTATTAAACCATGTTTCAAGTAAGCAAGCAAGTAAATGGTTATGAATTGTAAACCATTTTTCAATAAGCAAGCAAGCAAAGAGAATATTTGTGAAAACATGCCTAACTAAAATCCCTAGTTCTAAGCAAGCAAACAAGTCAGAGGTATTCCGTACGTGCACGATGGAGTTAGGATATCATACATGCATTTTAGTTTTGCCTGGTCGGCAAACGTAGGTCATGCATCATAGCATTTAAAGGAGACTGTGGCACGTATAAGAGTATATAAGGTTAAGAGCTTCCAACCAAATTAACAGGTGATGGCACCTAGGCCTAATTCCACCATTTACTCCGAAAAGGTGAGTGAAGTGTGCCCAGGCCCTTCCACTTAAGTGATGCGGACCCAGGTCCTTCCACCGCAAGACGGTCGATGCCCATGTGCCCCGTTGTTCACTAGGTACAAAGAGCAAGTATGTGCCTCCAATGGTTGATGATTTATAAGCATGATCATACAGCTTTTGAAAAATCAACTATCAAGTACCTGCGAGCTCCAGCTTCCTCGCTGCGAGATTTAAAAGCAAACGTTGAGTTACTGTGCTCCCATTTATATTATTTTCAAAACGACGGCTCAAATTTCAAAGCTCTGTGGTGGATTTTAAAGCAAGCTACGAGCCCAAGCTCCCGCTTTATTTTTCAAAGTACAGGCTGAGCCTAGGCTCGTGATTTATAAAAAGTTTAAAACTTTAAAGCAAGAGATTTGAGAAATGTTTATACATTTTTAAAGAGGTTTATAAAAGTATTATAAACTTTTAAAGCAAGCAAGCAAGAGAATTGAGAAGAGTTTTATAAGCTTTTAAAGAAAAGAAAAGCAAAGCAAGCAAGCAAGGGAATTATGAAAAGTTTTTAGAAACTTTTAAAAGCAAGCAAGTATAGAAAGTTTTAGAAACTTTAAATTAAGCAAGAAAGGCTTCTGGAAAATATTCTGTAAAAGAAAGTTTTACAATTTTAAGATGTTTTCCGAAAAAGCAAAACATTTTATAACGCATACACTCATTGATCTCAAGTAAATTTCATTATTTTGTATTTTAAAAAACTATTTCCGTGCACAGCACTCCTAGACGTCTAAGGTATTGTATCTTTCCCATAATGCAGTGCCGTACTAAGAATTATTTTGTAAGGATATACTTTGAATTGTACATTGGAACATATGTATTTACATAGTGTAGTTTTTGAAAATGTAGAGAATATTTGGGTTGGCCGCTATTTGGAAAATGTGTAAGTCGCGGTATACAAAGATCTGAATTATATTATGCTTAAAGCCACATAAGTTGCCGAGGTTTTACACTCCGCCAAGATTTTACCAAATCCCGAGTTGGAAAAAAAGAAAGAAAATTTTTTATACGAGGTTTAAGCAAGCAATACTCGCTTCTTCACTTCTCACAAGAGTTTCTAGTCGTTGGGAGGTAACGGCCGGGGATTTTCTATGGAGCGCCGACACACCCGCCGCCGGTAGAGGGGCGGGGGTGTGTCAAGTCGCACGAGCTTTAAGTAGACACAACTCAAGAATTTGAGATATGATACTCACGCAAGGTGGTATCAGAGCATAAGTATTGGCAACCATGCATGTTCAAACTCAAAGTACATTCATATCAAGTGATTCAAAGTATTAAACAATTGATTTTTGAAAATACAACACTATGTCAGGAAGGGGACGTAGAGGTCGTCCTAGGAGAGTTATTCCAGAGGTTTCCGAGCTTCTTGCAATACCTGAGAGAGATGAGCACGTAGTAGGTTCCACTACCTCCTTCATGAATCACCTCCAAAAGAGCAGGTCGTCGGGACCTCATCCGTCACCGTAGGGAGCCTCTCTCGCGCCGTGGATTATTTACTGTGAGAGCAAGTGGCACATATATTGCACGATAAGAGCTATACGATCTGCCAAGAATGCGAACCTCCACCGGGCCACCTAGAGAAGTTCGAAGAACCAAAGCGGCCATGAGAGGCTGGAATCAAGCAATGAAGCCATATGATCGCAGCGCGGACCGTGGTACCGGTTATGGCTGTAATCAGAGTAAATAAGGTTTATGGAGTTACTGGCCGCACGATGAGCAAAGAGCCTTGTTTTCCGCTTTCTCGATGTAAAGGACAGTAAGCAGATTGGTGGGATGCCATGGAGAGGAGGTATCCCTGATGGCATATCATGGTACTAATTCCAAGAAGAGTTCACTCGGAGCAGGTTCTTTCCGTAGCCATATGATTCAAAATTGAGGAGTTCTTCAAATTAGAAATCGAAGAACATGTCGTTGTCGAATATGAGAAGCAGCTCTCCACTAGTTAGATTGGTTCCCTATATTCGCGTGGATGGAAGTCCCTGGCGCAAAAGGTTTTTAATGTGACTACAACACCGGGACGTGCATTTATCAAAGGGTTCCTCATAATAGATTTGGGGGACTTAGCAGGCCGCCTGAGAGTCAGAAAAGTACTACGTTTATGTGTATCAGAGTATGTGAAAGTAAGAGTAAGAGGAAAGTGCACCAGGTACTTCCCAACGTAGCTCGACAAGACAAGAGAAAGAAAAGAAAGGGGCGTAGGTTATAGAGGCCGAGGTGCGTGTCGAGGAGCTATCTCTAGTCGTGGATCGCTGATGCCTGGGCCATAGCGCTGGCACCCGTAGTATTCCTCCTGTATGTCACATGTGTCAGAGGCGATATCATGGGGAGTGTAAGAGATTCAAGACAGCAGCTTCCATTGTGGCCGTGAAGGCCATTTCATTAGGAGTGCCCTCACCATCGTGTAGGACATCAAGACAAATTTAGCTACCCAAAGACTGTGAGATGAGCACTTAAGTCAGAGGTTTCCTAAAAAGAGGGCCAAAGACAAATTACGCAGTAGGAGGCGACCTTGGTGGAGGAAGAGGTAGTGCCGCCCTGTGGATACGCGACAAAAGCCCCGCACTCAAAGCCAGTATATGCCGTGACTCAACAAGATGCGTACGCAAAACAGATATGGTCACTAGATATTTCTATCCTGATCATGATGCATATACATTAGTGGACCCAGAGCTACGCAGATTCATTTGCATCCAAGCCACTCTTAGATTCGTTTTCGATAGAGACCCAAACCCAATAGAGGGTCGATGAGAGCTTCTCTTCCAATGGAGATCCGCTACTCAAGCACAGAGTAGCTCTGCAGATAGTAGAGCTCCGATCAAATATCGTGGAGTTCCCAATGATTCTCAGATCTTTAGATATGAGGGATTTAGATGTGGTTCTCGGTATGGATTGGCTATCTCGCCATAGACCTACATTAGATTGTTATAAAAGGAAGTAAAGTTGCATAGGCCAGGAAAATTGCAGGTGTAGTTCAGAGGAATACGTAAAGAGTTATCTTCAGCATGATCTCCCACTATGTCAAGCAGAGGATTTTTTTTTCTGGTATGGGTTGTCAGAAGCTATCTTGCTTATGTGGTGGAGACAAAAATGAGGGACTAAGTATTGGACGAGATTCCAGCTTGTTAGAGAGTTCCTGTAGATGTATTTCTGATGATATCACAGATTACCTCCGTAGTTATGTTCGGAGTTCACCATTGATTCGATCCCCGTGGACTAAGCCCATTTCCATTCCTCCTTATAGGATGGCTCCCTCCAGAGTCGAGAGCTTAAGGCTCAAAGAATTGTTATAAGGGATCTATTCAACCGAGCATATCCCCATGGGGAGAGCCTCCAGCCTCTTCGGGGTGGAAAAGAAAGATGGGAGTTTCATTGCGGTATAGATTACAGTACCAGTATCAGAGTTACCATCCGTTAACCGCATTCACTCTCTAAGATCGATGAGTTATTTGATCAACTCCAAGGGTCTCGAGTATATTCTAAGATAGACTTGAGGTCAGGGTATCATCAGCTTGAGTGCATGAGAAGCGATGTACCTAAGATCGCATCTTCGTGCGGCATGCTACGTGCATTATGAGTTTTGGTGATGCCATTTCGGTTTCAATTAATGCTCTCGCAGAAGCATGGATTTGACTTTAACCGTGTATTCCAAATTATTCGATAGGTTCATCATATTTTTATCGATGATATCCGCTGTATTCAGTAGTTAAGAGGAACATTCGTGAGCACCCGAGGATTGTGTCACATCAAGTGGGAGAGACAAGAGGCGCTGTTGGAGTACGCTTTGGCTTCGACAGTGGCATTCCTAGGTCATGTGATCTCAAATTTCGAGGTGAGTGTAGATCCCCATAAAATATGCGAAAGTAAATTGGGAAACTCACCTCAAAGATCAGCCGAGGTCGTAAGCTTCCTCGTTTGGGCAGGTATTACGGTGAAAGCTCACTGAGGGGTTCTCCAAGATAGCCGCCCTAACTCACAAAGCCCCGATACAAGGAAAAAGATGTCAAGTATGATTGCGTAGATGCCCCGCTTTTCACAATGTAGCTCAAGAGTTACAGTAGATTGACTTCGTACCCAGCTCTAGCTTTACCCAACGGGAGAGATGGTTTCAGGTTTTATAATGATGCTTCCGGTGCAAGGCCTTGGTCAGGTTTTGATGCACGATGTGGTGATTGCATATGCCCTATCAACCAAAGAAGCATGAGAGGTCATCCCAATAATACTACTCTAGAGCTTGCAAATAGCATCATGTTTCGCTCCGAAAATATGGAAGACGCATTTATATGGTGTCCCTTCAGAGAACTTACGCATCATACAGCCTCTCAATATATTTTCACCCAAAAAGAGTTAAACCTCGAGGCAAAGAAGATAATATTGAACATTGCCATCACAATTTTAATATTGAGTACCATCCTGAAAGCCAATGTCGTAGCGTATGTTCTTGGAGCAGCGACTCGAGAGTTCTCGTCTCACATGAGATCAGGTTAGTCTTCCTTACCAGCCGTGGATCCTTGGTGGTGTTTTTAGGCAGATATTGGAGGTTGAGGATTCAGAGCCTTATTAGCCACATTTTATGTTAGACTCGTCTAAATGGATCAGATTCTCAGTGGTAGTCGCAAAGATCCACGTGATAATTGTTCGCGAAGAGATATAAAAAGGAAAGAAAAGCAGAGTTTCAAATCAGATGATGGCATGACAGTGAAAGGTCGTGAGAATGTGTGTGCCGTGAGTATGGCGAAATAAGAGACGCTATGGAAGTTATTAATATTATCTATTATGTTATGCATCCAGTAGTACCAAGATGTATAGAACTTTGAAAGAATATTATCGCGAACACTAAGAAAGATCGCGAGTTTTGTTTCTAGGTGCCTAACTCGTTTACTGTAAATGCAGCATCGAGGCCACGGAAGATACAATTACTCCCTATTCCAAAGATGGAAATGGGGAAAAGATTACTATGGATTTTGTGACAGTCTTCCACACCAGGCAACATGATGCTATTTCAAAGTATAGTTGGACGGACGACGGGTCTACCCATTTTCTACCTCGCCTAATGTCGAGGACTCCTTGTGAAAAGTCGCCCGCCTTGTATGTGGATGATAGTGAGACTCATGGGGCCCAGCCGATATTAGTTTCAAATCGAGAATCTCTGCGTTCACATCCGGTGTTTTGGGCCTAGTTTGTAAACTGCTAGGTACTAAGCTTAAGATTTCGCGACACAAGATTTCATCCTCGGGACGGACGGGTCACGAAAGGACCATTCGTGACGCTGAGGATATGCGTCGAGAGCCTCGTAATGGAATTCAAGGAGTTGATATTCACTTGGCACTCAATGGAGTTTGCCTACACAATGAGCCATCATGCCGTGATAGAAATGGTCGCCTGAGGCAATCGTATGGTATAGGAAATGCAGGACTCCAAAGCAAGGCCGATGTGAGGTTGGTGAGAGAAGACTACTAGGCCTTGAACTAGTGCATATCACTTCATAAAAGGTGAAAGTTGTTCGTGATAACTTAAAGATAGCAAGATATAGATAGAAAAGTTATGCGGACAACCGTCAGAGAGACTCGCGCTGAGATGATAGGTAATCCAGTCTTTCAAGCATTTCTCCCGGAAAGGTGTGTCGAGATTCGGTCGAGGCAAGCTTACCCAAGATATATGGACCTATGAGATTGTGAGCAAGGGACCAAGAGCTTCATGCCAGCCGCCCCAAAGTTATCAAGGATTCAGCTGATTAGTTACATCCCATGCATCGATGTTGGAGGAAATATATCCCGGCTTCCTACATGTATTGAGAGAGCAACTTCAGCCAAGTACCTTAAGGGAGAACTCACTTATGGAGGAAACACCTAAGTGAAGATCAGAGATCGCAAGGAACAGGTGTTGAGGAGTAAAGTAATTCCTTTGGTTAAAGTACTATGGAAGAATCATGAGAGGGAGGCAGCTACATGGGAGCCAGAGGCTCAGATAGGCCATCAGTACCCTCAATTATTTTCCAGATGAGGTATTTTTCTTTCCTTTCTTTTGGAGTTTAGTTTGTTCATTTCGAGGACGAAATGTTCTAAGGGGGGAGGATTTTGTAACGCCCTTCTCGAGAGAAAAGCGCATGCACATGAAACCTGTAGGGGCGTGATACGAGCACCAAGTATCAGCATTGTGGTATCTTGGAGATGAAAATATGAAATGATAAAATTATGAACTGAAATGCAGACTAGCACATGCTAAACTGTAATTCACAAAAAGGATATGAAATCATTAAATGAGTAGAGTCAGTCATAATACAATTTAAAATAAGTTGATTTGCAAAAATTAAAAGGATGAAGTGCTGAATTTACCTTAGCGATTAAGGTAAATATTAGGAATATAAAAGAGGTGAGACAAAGCCAAAAAAATTAAAAGCCTCATTTCTTGGTCTCACAGTGGCTCATGCCAGGAGAGAAGAGAGAAAAGAAGGTGCAAGAAGAGGAAAGAGAAGGAGAAGGCAGTTGGAAGACCAAAAATCAAGTATGTTTTTTGCTTTTGGAATCATGGGTTTTGATGTCTAGTTTTGGTATGGATTCCATGGAGAATAGTTGGTTCTTGTCAGGTTTTGGAAGAGTCACCCAAACCCTAGATTTTTGTTTTTTCAGGTTATGTGGGTAAAACCCCAATTGGAAGAAGATAAAACATGAATCATCATAATTATAAGGATTTTCGTGAAGAATTGATGGACCTTTGGGTGAATTCATAGGATTTTTACCTTGTAGTTTATAGTAAGGAGTTCCAAATCACCACAATTCAAGTGTTATGAAGTTGTTTTAGATGATTTAAGGATAATTTCGAGGTACAAGGAATAGTGAGGCTTATATGAAGAGAAATGGTATCAAAAGTGGGCAAAAATAACAACTGGCAATACCGAGGCCGTACCGGTACAGTACAGAGTCGCACTGCAAAGATGTAGCCGTACCAGACACCCCGCAGCCAACCCGTACCGCGCTGTGTCCAAGATGTACCGATACACCCCAACAGAATGCAACTTGTACCGGTATAGGTCAAAGGTGTACCGGTACAAGTGTGCCCAAAATGCCCAGAATGTTGTATTTTTGTATAATTAAGCTTAAATCTCATATTAATCATAAAGCATGGGAAACCTTATTAAATGATTAAGAAAGGTTCAACAAGATTGAACTCCTTACCTAAAAACGAGCGCATCGCCGAGGCGGGCAAAGCTTGAGTGCTACCAAATGCTAGGAAGTACGTTAAAAATTGCGCGACACAGAGAGATTAATATTTCAGCCAGACTGCTTTGAGTGCAGGCTAAAGCAAAGGCGAAATGTGGAATTGCTTTCAAGTTTAGTGTTAAAAGGAGTGTTCTAAAACCTATTTTCAAATACTATATTGATATTATAAACTGCTTATTAATCGGTATTTAATGGTTTTTGAGTTGTAAACCATTTTTCAAGCAAGTAAGAAAAATAAGTAAATGCCTTTGAATTATTAAACCATTTTTCAAGCAAGTGCCTTGGCCAAGCAAATGGTTTTAAATTGAAAAACCATAATTCAAAGAGCAAGTAAACAAACAATGGTTTTGAATTATTAAACCATGTTTCAAGCAAGCAAGCAAGTAAATGGTTTTGAATTGTAAACCATTTTTCAATGAGCAAGCAAGCAAAGAGAATATTTGTGAAAACAGGCCTAACTAAAATCCCTAGTTCTAAGCAAGCAAAACCGGGGCCAGTAGTATTCGTACGCGTGCCATGAGTTAGGATATCATACATGCATTTTAGTTTTTGGCCTGTCGACAAACGAAGTCGCAAACAAGTGGGCATTAAAGTGAGATCAGGTATCGCATGTGAGTATATATGTTAAGAGCTCTCAAACTAAATTATGGTGATGGCGACTCAGGTCAATTCCACCATAGCCACCCGTAGTGGGTGATGAAGTGTGCCCAGCCCTTCCACCCAGTGAGCGACCCGCTGTGTCCTTCCACCAAAGACGGCTTCATGCCTGTGCTCCCGTGTTCAAGGGTACGTAAAGCAAGTATATAGCCTCCAAAGGGTTGATGATTTATAAGCATGATCAAGGCATTTTTGAAAAATCAACCATTAGCGCATCTAGAATGCTTGTCGGGACCAAAAGACGGCAAGGGGCTAAATTTATGACACTATTACCCAAGGATCATTGTCTAATCCCCGGCAATAATGCCATGAACCTGTTAATTATATTTTTGCAATTATAACGGGACAAAATGGTTTCCAAGACTGGATAAATTCTTCCGGTTTTGATCCATGATTCAAGTGTACGTATCGAACAAGTAATAAAGATTTAAGTCCGTATATCGATCCCACGTGAGATCCTCAAGAATTCACAACTCAACTACCCGACTACTCAAGCTCTATACTATTCGACTATGATTTGCAATTGATATATTCCTAGCAACCTTGAAAATAATGAAAGAATAACGATATAAAACTAGAACAAAATGGAAACAATGCTTTAAACTAAATAAAAAGAAATTAAAGAAATAGATCTATCATAGTTTTAAAGGAGCATTGAAAATACAACTGCCAGGTGGAAACATCAATTCCCGCACTACTATGTAGTTTACTTCATGAACTTCGTATTTAACCATTCAAGGGAGAAGGTAATGCCATGTGATCCCTCCTAATGACATATTTCATCATCTAATCTTCCCCTCAAGCCTCGAATGCAAAGGATTAGATAACTACTTTTAATCTGAGTTGCCTTGTTAGCAAGTATTTTCAATACTTCATACCTGCACATGGATCAGAACCTAGCTCCAAGACATAGGCTAAACATTGGTTTACACTATACCGTTTCTCATCCTCCAAATTGAACAATTCATTCTTTCCTTGATTAGATCCTGCTGTACCACCCGATCAAACTCACCTGCTCGACCAGGTGAACTCTCTGCTCATTTTAATTGATAAGTCATTCAACTCATTCTCGGCTTCAAGTGAGAAGAAGATTTATCGATTAGAATTTACAGAGCCCGTTAGATTCCCAATATTAGGTTCGTATACCCTTCGCATATTGCCCTAAAACTCTCAGAATGCCTTCTCTCGTGTCACCAGAGGCCTCTTGAAATCATCGTAGCATGAAACAATCCCCTATTATAGGCATAGACACTAATATTTTGGATCAGATACAACAATAAACAAAACCATTTAGTAGATTCAAACATGAAGTTCAAATGACTCCTATACTCCCTCGCAAGATAAAATCCCTGAACAAACAACAGAATTCAACTGAAGCCGGGTTTCTAAATTACTAATACACTCAATCCGTGAGTCTTCGATCAAAAGAACCACCGTAGATCAACTCGGAAGTTTGAATTCCAAAATTTGTTTGACTTCAAACGAACCAGCAAAGAATTTGAAGTGAAATTAATATTCTCGCATTCAACTTCAATCTCAACAACTATCATCCATCCAAATTCAAAAGAAATAACACCCATCAATCTAATCTTAAAATAATAGAAAATGTAAATAAAGAAAAAGAAAAATAAAAATAAAATTAAACTTCTTACACTTGAGCCTTCGACTACCGTGTGTATTTCTTTCGAAAGCCACCAAGAGTCGCTTTCAAAGAGTGCAAATGCCATATTTATGTATTTGGAAGTCGTGGGCCCTAACTCACTGCACCCTATTTGTGGATTTCAAAATAATCGCCCATTGTTTGGGTTCATGTCGCGACCCATCGGTTTGTCGCGACCTGACTCTGGATGTCGCAACCTCTTCACGCCTTCGACTTCAATCGCTCTCGCGATTGAGCTATTCGAGATGCCAGCGCACTTCAATCATACGTGACTTCATCTTCCTCGCGATTTCGGATCAGACGGCATCAATGCGACTTCGAATCATACGTCGCTGATCATCTTCTCGCATTGTGATCTCTTTGAGTCTCACTTACCTCAATCATACGTCGTTAATTTTCGCTTTTTCCGTTCGTCTATAGCGTGCTTTTATCCGTTGCAACTTGCCTTTTAACACCCGATCCGATGTCGCGACAAATTTCAATGACGCCGCGACATCTCCTTTCTCGCCTTGTGAGCTCTTTGAGGTCGCTATCAATCATACACGTCGCGACTTCAATGTTATGCTTATGAGCTCTTTGATGCTCGGAAGTTTTACTATTGTCGTGACTTGTCTTCAAAGATCTCGGGGTATGATGTCGCGCGATAGCCTAAATGATGTCGCGACCTCCATTCGCAGCTGATGTCGCGACTACTAAAAGACGTCGCGACCATAATCCCTTGCAACGGATGTAGCGACCAATCGGCGACGCGCCGTAATCTTCTTCACGTAATCGATGTCACTACTACTAAAAGACGCCGCGACTTCCACCTTACTCAACTCGATGTCACGCACCACTAAAGGACGCCGCGATCACCTCATTTCAACCGATGTCGCGACCACTGCGCTGACGTCGGCGACATCTTCTCGATTCGCTGTTTGATGTCTCTATCTGCTCTAACCGTCACTTCTATGTTCAGCCTCTTTTGAAAATCTTTTGTTGCAACTTTACTAGTGTCACGACCTCCATGTTCCATCGCTAAGCTTTCACCTCGCTTTCGCGACCTTAAATGGTGTCGCGACATCTTTGTCCGCTTCATTAGTTCCCCGGTCGGCCCCGATTTGGAGTTTATGCCATACCTTGGTGTTATATTCTCTGTTACCGTCAAAGTCGCGATATCAAGTCCTTTTCTTTCAAAATTAGTCAAGGATTTCCTTTACTTGAGAAGGTCGTTTCGCGGGTTGTAGTCGGGCCTTTGTCGCCACCTCATGGTGGTATCACGACATCATTTATTCGCGCTTGGTGTCGCGACGCCACGTGGAACTCCCCCACCCGAACCCGATGTCGCGACAACTAGAACTCTTCATTTGATCGCTTATTCTCTAATTCTTCAAGTCATTTATTTTGTTCCAACTTCCTCAGGTCACGACTTCCTTAATTTATTCACTCTTCGGGGCTTCTTCAAAGCCAGTTCTGTTGAGGTCGTGACTTGAATTGCCGAAATCGCACTTCCCGGCCGCGACTCGCCTCAAGTTTTGACTTAAATTCGCCGCAGTTTATTTCTTATGATTTTTGCTAAATTTTGATTTTCTCAGTTGTGATTTTCCTCGCAAATTGAATTTGATTCAATTATCGCTTTCAAACAATTCATCATTATTCTCATTATAAACTCAGAAAATGTATTAAAAATCTCATGAGTTTTTGACTCATCAAATTTCAAACTTAAAATTTTGCTTCGTCTGCTAAAGAAAGAAGAAATTGTTTGTCTCAAACAAATAAGCTAGGCAATCCCTGAAGGACATTTTTCCTCGATTTATTCCACATTCTTCATTCCACCCTTCGATCCTGAATTAAGAGATATCAATATTATTTCAAATTTCAGCCAGACATGCAAGAATATAATCCCACATGCATTTATCACAAAATTCGATAAACTGTAATTATTTAAACAGTTTATTAATGTCTGTTCTGCAAAGTAAAGTCATCAACTCAACCCTAATGAACTAGCTGATCTTTCCCAAGTTTTCAGTTGTTTCACTCTAAAGTCTCATGGCGTTTGTTTTCATATTGATCTCCAATTAACGAAATAAAAAGAAATTTCAACCCTTCATCCCACTGAGGTCCAGGCTTCTGTGGAATGCAGCTGGGCTCCAGGTGAATGGTAGACAATGAAAATCTGAGTTGTAAAATTTAATCCGCCCATCTGTCTCCCAAGTATCAAGCTGCTCAACCTCTTCCCTTTTCTCTTGTCCTTCTGTCCTCCTCAATCTTAGCCCCATTCCTCCTCCTTTCGGGTCCTCATGGAACTCACCTCATATACTGATCTCAGCCATCTCTCCTGTTTCCTTAACCTTCGTCTTTACTCTACATCCGAATTAAATGGCACTGCTCTGTCTCAGCTTCTCATCACAGCAGAACTGGGCCAGCAACCCACACCACACTGCACAGTTAAATGCACCCACCCTACTAGCCACTGTTCATAAAGAGGTCACAAGACAAACCCTGGTTCTGTCTCACTAGCTTCCAGCATTTTCTCAACTCTTCATGTCAAAACTGGTAAACATTATTCCCCAAACTTGTTCCTTCCTTTATACTAAACTTTCTCTAACTAGAAACCGGATAATTTGGGTTCTTTACTTGTGTTTATTGTAAGGAAAGGAATTTCATTTTCAATGTCAAGCCATGAAGAACTAAGGCTTATTTGGCTCCTAAATTAGAAACTTGAGAATATGCTTACATATTTTCAGGGTAGGCTTAAAAGGCACAAGCCGCCAAGGGAGGGCTCTTATCATTTCCTGCTATTGTTTTCACCTAGGATTTCGCCTCAATCAATAATCAAACAAGTTCTAGAACTGTGGATTTAAATCCTGAACTCCCCATAAGATGTTCCTGATTCCTCTCAAAAGTTTCATAAGTTTTGTTGACCAATGTGTATTATTTCTTCAAGACTTGTACTTATTCACTGTATACTTACATTATTTTAAGCAAGTATTTTGTTCTATCAACAACAACCAATTTTCCAATTTTTTCAACTAAACTGAATCTAAATGCACAAGAATGTCTTAATACCGCTATCATGCCCCGATTTTGCACTTATTTGTGTTCAAATTTATCTCCTAGTCAAACTACTTTAACTAGTTCAGATTATGACATTTCAACATTTTCATTCTTGAACTAAATCCTAATGTTATTTTCCCAATAAGCCAAGCAAAATGTAAAAACACAAGCTAACTACCAGCAAACAAACATTTCCTTTTTCACAAATTTTCTTGTTTTATTTATGATAATGCAACACTTGAGAACAATCAGAAGAGGGGGAAAAGAAGGATAAATCAACAAGGTCTATTTTTCTTTTGATGGAGGAGCAAAGAAGCTCGGGGGGGATCCATCAAGGGTAAAGCCAGACATTAGATTGAATTTAGGAAATTTATTTCTGCTCTTCTTCTTCTTATTGTACCCTCCTCTTTCATTTCTCGCTTCTTCATGATCAATTCATTTGTGAGATCAATCTTTTATTCAGATCATCTTGTCTCGCCCTGGGTGTTCGGCTTATGCCTCCATTTCCTCAATATGACTTTCTTTAAAAATTGGAAAGATTAAGCTACAATCAAATCCAAATTTTCAGTTTCAGACCTTTCTTCTCGTAGCATCCTTATCAATGCTTTCTTGATCTCTGTCCTTCATTTTCTTTCAAAAACCTTAAACATTAGCGTGGAAGTAGGAACTTGAAACCCTCGATCTACTCCTTAGTCTTTGCTTCTCGACCGCATCCCTCGTTTCCTTATGAGCTTTAGAGAGTTTCATGTAGAATCGCGATCATAATGATTATTGTCAGATAATGATCTCATGGCTTAGCTTTAACTTCTTCAGTAGATCTTGGATCTCTTTCTTCCATTTCCTTTTAAATTTCTCCTCTTGTTGCCCAAGGATCTTTTTATCCGCTCCTCCTTTTTGCCCATCTCCTCTCTCTTTCTCCCCATTGTTGATTCCTTCTTTTCTCATCTCTCGTACCTTCATGTACTTCTTCTCTCTCGCTCATCTCTTCTTCCCAAGCTGATCTCCTCTTTCTCTTCAATTCTTTTTCATAAACTCTTCTCTGAACTTTCTTTTGCTGGAGGTCCCATTTCTTTCTTTCTTCCAGCGTTTTCCTCGAATTGAACCGAGCATTTACTTATTTGACACGCCCGGCCCCCCCTGAGCTTTCTCCGGTGCCCCTCTCAAACCACCGTTCCTATTTGGGAGAGCTGGCCGCGGAGTTGAGAAATCTATGTGTCATCTTCTGCTCTATCCTCTGAAACATAAAAGTATCCCCTTCTTGATGTGTTTAGATTTTCTTTCCCGCTCTCGCAATTTAAAAGTAAGGTCTTCTTCCTGTTGCATTTTCATTTTCATCTTCTTTGAACTGCTTTCTACTATGACCCCCTTTTTCCTTTGATTCTTTGGCCCCTTGCTTACTCCCGTCATAGTGAGTGGTGACATTTTAGGGCATTCTTCTTCTTCTTCCTATGTTCTCTCAAACCACCCCAATACATAACCTGTAGATAAGGCTGAAGTAGGAATCAAACCCGTTTATTACCTCTTGCATGATAATCTCATTATAGAATTTTCAATAACCTGTCAAAGCTATCAATCTTATATCCTTCAAGATGGGCATGGTAAAGGATTGTTTTTTGTTCTTCTTAACAAAGTGCACGTGCTTGCAGGACCGTATCACACAAGAAATAGAACCACACCCGCCTCCCTCCTCACAAATCGGTCAGGTCTTTGCTCTTCTTTTCCTTTCTCTTCCACCCGCCTTTATCACTGCTATTTCTCGCTAGCTTCTCAATGCTAGGGCTTGTTCATATCGCTCTGAATTTTGACCATTTTTGCCCTTCCATCCCAGGCTAAGATCTCATTAATAGTCTGCTTCACAAGGCACCTTACCTCTCACATAAACATAGTTCTCTTCTCCCAACCGTATCGAGTAAAATTCCTGACGACCGCCGTACAAACTAAACTTTGATGCTTCTGCAAAATTCTCCCACCGCTGCTCTATCACCCTTGAACGGTGAGATGAGAGGCCCGGCCTAAACCCCTCCGACAAACCCTTTCCAAAGATAGTGCTTCTTCCGTACTTCAAGAAGTTTCTTCCGAGACCTAACTCGCCTTCCTCTTCTTGCCGCTTCCCTTCCCTTCTTCCTCGTTTGCTTGTAACTCCAGCCGGACTCTCTCAAGTTGTTCGACGTGCCTGCCTCCTCTCATGTTCCGTATGGAACTTCTCCTTCCTGGCCCGAGTATACTCCCTCTCCATGATTTCGCCAAATTTGGGATAAGAAACATGTCTGTGCCATTTAGAGAAATCTTAAGGTTCTTTTAGAAGAGTTCGGGTTTAGGGTTTGCAAGAATGGAAAACCAAAGAATATGCGAAAACGAAAGGTTGTATTTGCTTTTAAGGAAGGAGATGCAGTGAGGAGTTTCAACAGTTGCAATTCAATTATTGTGGCTCTTTATGACTTCATTTATTTAAGTACGTCTGCACCTTAATTTTCGTGCCGCGATCAGGAAGCCATATTAAATTTAGGGGGCACAATTAAACTCGCTCAGTCAAGGTGGGGCTACTGGTTCTTATGTTGCGACCTATTCTTGCTCGTGCCGCGACATAAGCAAACTCCGGTGGAAGACAAGTTATCATCATCACTACTATGATCAGGCATTTTATGAAAAACACAATCGAGTCATCGGAATTCCTCACCACTTTGAAGTGGAATGGTTCTTTATGCGACTCCGCAGCTCTGCCGCAACCTCAATTCGATGCCGCGACATAACTTTAGTCGCGTGACTCCGTCCCCTTATGTTCTTCCTTTCAAGATCGACTAAGTCAGCGACCAACTTCCGTCGCGACACTCACCCTCGTCACTACTTTAGTCCCCACATCTTGCCCTTTAAATCTTGATGATCAAACGTGCATGTACTTTCACTCTTATTAATTTGAGGCCATTCTAGCATCCATTTAATCATTTCCAGCCACAAAGAATTCAAAAAATGTATTCTATTCCATTTTTGCCGTGGACCATGGAAAATTACCCTTTTCTACCTTGCCTGCTCGTGAAGTGCCGCAGCAACCCCGAGTTTGTCTTCCTCACCGCGCCATTTGATTCTGTCCATATTGTAACAATTCCAAAAAAAAAAATTAACTGATAACAACCTAGCAATTTCTAATAAATCATGACTAGAAACCAAAAAATTCAAAACGCTGTGCAGAATAATAATAGAAAAAATTCTAGTCTAAAAAAATATAATATCTACTCATTAGCTCGCCTCCCCATGAGTCGCCTCCATTTCCTTGAGTCCTTGAAGCCTTATTTCATAATGCTTTAAGCTTTCTCTTCAATTCACTGGGCTTGGATTTTTCCTTCCCACGCAGGTAGTGTTTCGGCCTCTTTGCCCATTGAATTTTGAATTCTTCCCCAAAGATCGCCCGAGTGTTATCGCTCCAAAGATAGTATCGTGGCACCATCAGAGCAGGCCCACTCCATTTTGATTTCGCTCTCGAAACACCCGACCGGGAGTTAAATGTGAAGAAGACCTTATCCCCAAATTAACTCTTTCCTCGTAATCCTTTGATCATGCCATTCTTTTATGTTCCTTGTCTTTGTATATTTCAGCATCACATGTTTCTTTCGCCTTCCAGAATTCATTCTTGCTTGGAGAAGTCTCTCTTCTCTCGGTAAATTTTGAAATCGTCTCACTCCGCTTGATGGCCCACATGGCTTTGTATTATAGTTCAAGAGGGAGGATATGTATTTCAAAGACAAGTCTCTGTATGGGGATGACCTCCAATGGAGTTTTAAAAAAAATTCCTGTATGCCCATAATGCATCCTCAAGCTTCAAAGCACTACTTAAATTCTTCGCGAACTCATGCATTTTTCCGCACTTTTATCTCTCGTTGAAATTCCCAACTTGCCCATTTGTTTGAGGATGATAAGCCAAGCTCATAATGTGTTTGATACCATATTTGTCATGAGCTTGTCAAACACCTGGCTTGCAAAATGGCTTCCTCCATCACTAATTATAGTCTCAGGTGTCCGCAAACTGCTTAAGAATATTTCGTCAGAAAACCCCATTAACCAGATGGCATCATTCTTAGGACAAGCTGTCGTTTCTACTCCATTTTGATACATAATCCACAGCCTGGGGAAAGTATGTATATATTTCCAAATGACACTTGTGCAAGCCCACAAAATCAATTCCCATGTTATCAAACACTCTAGACTACCAGATGACTTCATAGGGGCATCTCATGCCTTTGTTGATATTTCCCATCCTCAGCATTGACCACAATAACTTTATTCTATCTCAAACAGTCCTGTACCAGCCGCAAGAAATCCCGACCGGAGAATCTCCTTGTGAAATGCTTTATCTCCCTTCCAAGTGTCCTCCATAAGGTGACATGACATTCTTGTAAAATCTGCCTGGCTCACTTCTCTCGTACACATCTCCTTTATAATCGATCAGCCTCTTTAAATAAATATGGATCATCCCCTTACTTTAGTACCCCGCTATCATCACCCTAACCTTTTTCTCTCACAGCTGAATTCTCGTGGCATAATTCCACACAAGCTAGCAAATTCATAACACGCTGATACCAGTGGTGCATTTGAGTGATAGCCCCAGCAACTACTATCCGGGAAAATTTCGCTATTTCTCCATTTTTCTTTTACAACGGGTTCCTTCACTCTTCTTGACAAGTGATCGCCTATCACATTGTCACGCTCTTCTTGTCTTTAATTTCTAAATCAAATTTCTCAAGAACAATAATACCACCTTGATCAATTCGCTTTGCTTCCTTCTTTGCCATATTAAATATTTGCACTGTCGCACGATCGCTGTGTATAACAACATGGGACCCTAAAATATATGGCCTGACTTTTCATACGAAAAACATTTGGCTGCCACAAGTGATCTCCTTTTCAATAGTAGAGTAATTTTCAGGTTTCATTAAAGGTTTTGCTAGCATAGTGGATGGCCTCAATACTTTTTCCTTTCGCTTCCCACGCTACCCATTGCAAAATCACTCCGCATCACACATGATCTCAAATTCTCTCTGCTCTAATCTGGTTTTTGCCATGATGGAGCTTCCACTCAGTCCGGATTTGATTTCTTCAAATGTCAAGTAGTAGATTCACTAAAATAAACTTACTATCTTTCTCCGAAGACCCATAATGGTTCCGGTAATTTTTTGAGAAATTCCGATAAAATCTTCCAGAAAATCTAGCATGTCCTAGAGAAAAACTTCTGATTCCTTTTGATCAGAGCGGGTATTAGGTCTTTATAATTGGAAAACCTTGCTCAGTCTACTAAGCCCCGTCATGTGAAACCATGTGCCCTAAGATAACCTTTTGTACCATGAAATGCAGCATTTTCCCACCAGAGCTAGATTTTTTGTCTTTGCACCTTGAAGTACTGCCCCCTGTGTTATGTGCATTGTTCAAAACTGATCCATACACTAAAATCATCCATGAATATCTCCCATAAATTTTTCCTGCTAAATCGTAAAATATGTATCATGCATCTGAAGGTACCAGAGCATTACACAAATTCAAATGGCATTCTTCTAAAAGCAAAAGCACCAAATGGGCATAAAGTGGTTTTCTCCCCCGATCTTCAAAGTACAGCTATTTGGTTATATCCGCAGCATCCATCAAGAAAACAAAAATGTGAGGTGGTGTCCTCGCCAACTCTATCCAAAGATTTGACGCATGAAAGGTAGGGAAAATGATCCTTTTCCTCGGGGTTCCAAAGATTCAATTTTCTCAGAAGTCGATACAAACCCTCCATCTCCATTGCCAGCTTCTTGTAGAATAAAGTCTGGCTCTTTTCATTTCATTGGCAAGAATCCACGCTGTGAACTGTTATGTGTACTCGGGCTACTCTAAGAACTCGTTCGATATAGCATATATATAAAAACCTCGTGATTTAAACTACTCGTGGCAACTTCTTTCTCGCAATCTTACTTTCTTCATAATCGGGTTCAAATTTCCTTGGTGCTCAATCGTTTTTGCACATCTTCCAACAATATTTTGGTGCATACAAATAGAGGGGGCTGATACTCTTCGCATCTTCAATCGACTCAAGCAATTGCTTCTTGTGGTTTTCTCTCAAAATTACCAGCAACCTGCTCTTCGCCGCTTAATGCGTACCTGATATGATAACTCGGTTTTCTCTTTTTCTCGTGCTCTAAAAACTCATATATTTCAAAATGACTGGCAACCTTTCAATATTAACCCTTTCTCTCGCACTAGTTTCTCGCCCATGAGTTTGTCAGAACTGGCCGCTCACTTCATCTTGACTGTTTTCATTTATACTTGAGACTATTTCATTATTAAACAAATTTAGCTGCGTAACTTCACAATCAAAACTTCAAAGTAACAAAATTCATCTCAATTTCATTGATAGAGTTTTGAATGATACAATCAATTCACTTCATCATTGAGAAGTGCTATTGCTTCACATACCTTTCTACAAGCAACTATCTTCCCTCATACTAGGGATGTTCCGTGACTCCTAAGGAATACTAAATGCAATCGCTTCATTCCCCAACCTCAGCACGCCACCTTCTCAGACGCCGATCAAGGGGCGTACCCTGCTAAGTTAAGAAAGGTCTCTCCCAGCTGAATGAGAGGAACTTGAGGATCTTCCATCCGCACGCGATAACAAAATCTACTGAAAATGAATTTCAACCTCGACGAAAGTACATCTTCTGCACGCCCTCCTGGCTGCGCTACTGATCTATCACCCATCTATAAAGTAATTGCTGTTAGTTAGTCCCCCCAAACTAAGTCTCTCGCACTCACTCGATAGAGGCATCAAATTTATACTTGCTCCAGAGTCACATAAAAGTTGAACTCACATTTCTACATGTAACAGTGGAATAGTGAAACCCGTGGTCTTTCATCTACTGAGCTTCGTTGAATAATGGCACCGCATGAAGCGCCAAGTTAACTATACCTCCTCAAATTATCTTTCTTTCTGCTCACTCCTTCTCGGGAATTTTACATAAAGAGGCATTTGACCGATCACCTCAGAATGGGATATATTTATTTCTATTTTCTCAAAATATCCAAGAATTTAGAAAATTGTTCTTCTCTTTTTTACTTCTGAAGTCTCTGTGGGAATGGCACTGCAGGAGCATAAGCTGGTACTCCCTTCTTTTTCTGGTCATTTCTTCATTTCATCTGTTCAATCAGGCTGTTCTTCTCTTCTTTCTTTTCAGTCTCTTCTTTCTCCTCGCCCCGCCCCTTCATTTCCCTATCCGTCTTTCTCGCTGCTACTCAAATCCTTCCCACTTCTCAATTGAATTGCCATGCGCCTTTAGGGTTCTTCCTGGGTGCTTCACCGTATGTTCCCTTTGATTAAGTATTATTCAGGCCAATTGCCCTACTTGTGTCTCTAGATTTTCAAATAAGCACTAGCATTCTTTAAACATCCGGGTACGTACTCTGAAAGTTTCCTAAGTCGTATAGTTTCGGCTCATGGAATTGTAATAGCCTCTCTTGTTATCCCCCATGAACTGCAAAGATCTCGATCCTCAAATGGTCGGGTTCTCCTCTCGACCCCGTATCTATTTCTCGCTTCACCTCTCAGCCACTCAGCGAACTCAGGAGCTGCCGCACCCAAAAGTGCTATTTCAACCCTATATTAGATAGGTTTTGAGTGCTTTTGGCGCATCAATCATGTCATTTAAGTGCCAATTGAAGTGTTCAAGTCTTCTTAGTTTCACTTATGCCGCTTAGAGGTTATTTTTGGTTGTTTTAAGTGTGTTTCATGCATTTCCTTTGGGAGTGTTCAATATCGAGACATAAGACGAATCATGAAGATTGAACCCATTCATCGCCCATCAAGCAAAACCATAAATCAAAGAGAGAATGAAGGTGTGAAGAGATGTGACAACTCAAAAGAGATGCTTCTTGAAGAGGAGGGTTTAGCTTGGTCAGCTGGGCAAGCATAAATGTCCTCATGTGCTCGAATGCCACAGTACCGTATTTATGGCTCCCATCTTCTCAAACTATTAGGGTTGAATATCACTTAATGTCATTACCCTGGCCAATACTTACCATGTTTTTAGGATACAAAGGTATACTTTTTTTTATTGCTAGATGCACTCGTGGTTTTTTAGACGGTCTTTACGAGCCATCGAAATGATAAGTCAATACAGTTTTAAACTAAAAGGGGCCGTAGATGATGGTAGCCTCGTGTTGACTCAAATGCAGGTTAGGTTTGTGTTAAACATAGATCCGTTGTGGTTGACTATAGGTTGACGTCAACGCGGAGAAATCTTGAGGACACTTGTTGTTCATACAAGTTAGTGACCCTTTTCACACTTCATTTTCGGGCTTTTTTATAAGCATCAGTTTTCAGTTTCATAACACTGCTTTTGAACAGGTCTAAAGTCCAATAAAAGCCTTACCTTTGACACTTATGCAAATCATTCCTGTGATGAAACCCATCCTCGTGTTCGACCCTGCACTCACCATACGCAAAGTAGCTTTGACGGTTCGTGCCACAAGAGGCTGAGCTAAAATCAAAATTTATATACACCTGTTCCTACTACTGCCGTAGTCAAGCCACTCCGCAAAGATAGTAGTGGCTCCAGTGGGGTCGAACACGTGGGATGGGCTTTCATCCTAAAAATGATTTGCATAAGTGCAATTGGGCTGCAAGGCTTTCTATTCGACTTTTCGATTTGTTTCAAACAGCGAAGAGTTTGAAAGTCGAGAAATCGTAAAAAACTGAAAGTGAAGGTAAAAAATTAACTTTGAAGATTTAGGTCACTAACTTTGGTAAATTAGGGCAAACAAGTGTCCCTAAGTTTTATCCCTTGCGTTATGACAAGCAACCTATAGTCCCCGTGCATAACCGGGATCTTATGTTTAACTAGCAAACCTCACCCTAACAACAACTCCTATTTGAGTCAACATTGTGTAGCATGCAAAATGAAGTGGTCTTTTTCAAATATTAAACCCTAAAGATAAATATTATTTCAGAGGCCAGAAGTACCATCTATCGAACTACGCAGCATTTAGCAATAAGTATGCACTGTATCCTGAAGCATGGTAGCATTTGCCAAATCAATAATATTCAAAGCTATTCAACCCTAATTTGAGAAGATGAGGACCATAAATACAAGAGACTGTGACTTTCGGGCACAAGAGGACAACATGCCTATGCCCCACAACTGCTAGCTTCCTCTTCCCCTCTTCGAAGAGTGAGGCTTAGCCAAGCATCTCTTCGAATCCTCAAGAGGGTGTTTTGGCAGCCTAGAAAGTAAGGGAAAGAGGAGAGAGAAGAGAGGAAAATAAAACCCTAACTAAAATACGAGACTTTATTTACAAAAATGAAAACTTACAAATTCTTCTCTCCCCCAAAATTGTTGCTCCCCCAAAATTCTCTATTAATTCTCCATATTTATTACAAAAAGATAGGGGTTTATATAGGCCACCTCAATACGTGAAAATACAAAAAACCTACAAACTTGGCTAAGTTATAGGACAAGAGAGTAATACACCAAATTTGGAGTCGGTTAGCATTAAATACAAAAATATTTAGTGAGTTAATTTCAAGAGAAAATTTTCGCTATAGGTAGCGAAATCACCATGTACAATGAATAGAAAATTTCGCTAAAAGCTGCTGGGCTAAGCATAGCGTAAATTTCGCTAGCTTAGCTTAAAATTATGAGTAGCGAACCATGACCGCTAAGAACAAGGCCTACGCTTAAACCCGGTTTGGTCTAGCGAATGGAGATTAAGCTAAGGTTGCAATTTCGCTATCTCTAGCGAAAATTTTCGCAACTCTAGCGAAAATTCCGTGCTTTGTTGATCTCTACTCGCATTTCTCCCCGTCTTCAATCGCATCACACTCTTTTTTCTTCACTTTGGCCTTCATTTTCATTGGTTTGGCATAATTGATGGCTGAAACTTGGGATCAATCTTCATGATTCATCATTTGTCTCGAGGTTGAACTCCCAAAGTGCTCTAAAATCAGAAACAATCAAAATACTCTAAATGGCATAAGTGTTACTAAGAAGACGAACACTTCCAATTGGTATATAAATGACATGATTAGTGCGCAAAGACTCAAACCCATTTTGGCAATATAGGTTCAAAATTGCACTTTTTGGGCACTAATCACACCCCCCAACCGAAACGTTGCTAGTCCCTTAGCAATGCAAAACTAAAAGGAGATGCATGTGGTGATTTTCAAAAAGGTTATGATTCAAAAAGGTATATGTACATATAAACATTGCTTTTAAAATGAAAAATTGAAATCAAGTTTGAACATCGATATGAAATAACCAAAGCCATACTAGAGCAATTTTAGGTCAATATTGGATCCATGACTCTCAACTTGAATTTCCACCTAAGTCTAATGGTTCTTTTATGTAACCAGATTAAGTCAATAAAATGTAAAATTTGTCCCCTCCCCCCAACCTAGCATCGTACATGGCTCTTAAGCCGTTGGAACAACTTAGATAAGGATAGATACGCACTTCTTTCTTTATTCAACTATATCAGGATGCAATGCTTGGGTGCCGACTTCACCAAAGTCCGTGTAACGGGGGTCCACCGATGACTCCCAACCAATTAAGGTTTAGGGCATCAAGCCAAAAGGATCAATGACCACTAACTCTAAAGGCTTCACCCCGGACTCCGAATGACTTCGAAAATCAAGCACCTACAATTTGTTAGACTCTACCTATCCACCCATGTAACGAACACAAAATCGATGACTCCCAACCACTTAAGGCTTAAAAGACGGGTTTCAAAGGCTACGCATACACCCTGACCGTGCTCTCGTTTCCAAGGCAAAACTTCACGATTTTATTTTTCTTTTCTCTTCTTTTCTTTTCATTTTCTTTTTTCTTTCTTTTCCTTTGGAAGACTACATCGTCTTCAATCGCTGGGTAACACAAACCTATCCTAGGTCGCTAACATGCCTAAGGCCTGGCCAGGTGTTTAAAGGAGGCAACAAATTCATACTCTATTGAAATAACTGGAGGCAAGTAGTGAATCAAAGATAAGGGAGAAATTTTCAAGTTGAGCATGCAGGAATTCCTAACTGACCAAAAACTAAATCAAGTATGGAATTTGTTCAACATAAAGGTGACAAATACAAAGGATTCACTTCAACATAAAGCACCAATTGTCCAATTTGAAGCACTAATAAGTCCAATTGAAGCAATTCAATTGTCCACTTGAAGCAATTTAATCAGGCACTGAAAAGAAACCATTACCCAATACGGAAATACAAAAGTACTTCACACCGTATAGCATTGGCATACGCCTTACTCGTGAATCGCCATCGGCATTACCCACTAAAAGAAATCAATCATTTTTAAACACACGACGCCTAAATAACTAAAAATGAGAACAAAGTGGTCGCCTGAACCAAGCAAAGTAGCCACTCGAATTTACAAACGCTGGACTCCGTGTGGAGGGTCCATCAGAGAATTTCTTCCTTGATGACTCCGTCGCACCACATATGGTTTACCTCTCGTCCATTGACTTTCAATAATCTCATCACTGGATCACGTAAGTCAACTGAACCATTTGGGTATGCTTGCTGGACAATGAATATGTCCACGAGACTAGAGCTCGTCGAAACAAATGAAGTTCGAGTCATATAAAGAGGACTCGCCCTCCTCAAACTCTTCCCGCCATCATTTGGTCATGCCATTTCTTTGATCTTTCTTTTGCAATCTGGGTGGTCTGGCAAAGTATTATTCCGTATTTCTTCCAATTCATTAAGATCAAGAAATTCTTCTCTCCACCTCCACTTAGGTTCATGTTTAGCTTCGATCGCCCCACCATGCTTTGTACTCAAATCTCCACCGGAAGGTGACATGCCCTACCATAGACCAACCGAAGGGACATTCCTAGGATTGTCTTCAAAGCCGTTTCATATGCTTCCATAACGAATCAAGAAGTTTGATGGACCAGCCTTCTCAAGGCCGGGTATTAACCACCTTCACCGCATGGTCTTAATTTCCGTCGCGAGTTCCACCTCGGCCACTGTTTTCAGGATGGTAAGGGGTAGCCACTTTTGTGTTTCACACCATATTTAGCAATGAGGTTTTCAAATGGCTTGTTACGTAAAATGCGAACCTCCATCACTAATAATAATGGCTTTCTTGCATCCCAAACCTAGAAAAGATATTGGCTTTCTCAAGAATTTGAGTACCACTCTATGGTCACTGTCTTGCGTGGGATTGCTTTAACCCATTCGGGAGACATAGTCCACTCCCACCGTCGTACGTGATGACCATAAGGAGGTGGGAAAAGGTCCCATAAAATCGATACTCCCATACATCGAACAATTCGACCACCAAAATTGGGTTCACGGCATCATATGATCGCTAGACAATTTCCCCGAGTCTTTGGCATCTGGTCACATACACGCACATTTGGTATGCTTCAACAACAGAAGGCCAATAGAAACCCCGATCGTAGCACCTTCATCACGCTCTTTCGAAGCAAAATGACCGCCACAAGCACTCTCATGGCAATGGTTTAAAATTCCTTGCTGTTCCTCCTCAGGTACACATTTCCTGATGATTTGATCAGCACCGTATTTGAATAGGAAAGGCTCTTCCCAATAAGAGGAATGGATTTTAGCAAAGAAATATTTCCTATCTGCCCTTTTCCACTCACTGATTTCTCCTATAGTGAGATAATTGGCAATGTGAGCATGGGCCAGGAGCCTTCTCCAACCGCATTAGAGACTTCTTCAGAAATTCATCACATTGGTGGATCAGAGTGTCGTGGGCTATAGTTAACCTTGATAAATGATCTCGCCACTACATTTTCCACTCCCTTTCTTATCTTTAATTTGCAAGTCGAACTCTCAAGTAACAACTCCACCGATGAGTCTTGCTTTTGCATTTTGTTTGGCTAGGGAGATATTTCCAAAGCGGAATGATCTCAGAAAATGACTATATTGGCCCCAACCAAGTATGCTCGAAATTTATCTAAAGCATATACCACTGCCAGCAATTCTTTCTCTGTAGTGGTATAATTCCTCTGTGCTTCATTCAGGGTTTTGCTTGCATAATACACCACGTGAGGTTTCCCCTCTTCTCTTTGGCCAAGTACCGCTCCTATAGCAAGATCACTCGCATCACACATCACCTCAAACGATAACTGCCAATTAGGTGCTCGAACTATCGCATTACTAAATGAAATTTCGCCTTTCAAAACTCTTCTCGGGCAATCTTCCTCCCAAACGACTGGCATCCTTCTCAAGAAGCCTGTACTGTGGGTTTAGCAATCTTTGAAAAGTCTTTAATGAACTGTCGGTAGAAGCCCGTATGACCAAGGAATCGTTTCAATTGTTTTCACATTTGTCAAGCGCAATTTGGAAATGATGTCGATCTTGGCTTTATCAACTTCAATTCCCCTCGCTTATAAATAATGCCCCAATACAATTCCTTGGTTTACCATAAATGGCATTCCCGCTTACACCAAATTCTTCCTCTATGCACCTTCTCGCAAAAATGGCTTCCAAATTGGTTAAGCATTCTTCAAAATCGCCCCATATACTGCGGATATCATCCATGCATACCCTCCATTATACGCCTACCATGTCACCGAACATACCGAAAGCATACATCGCTGAAAAGTGGCCGGGTGTTGAAAGCCCAAAAGGCATCCTCCTATAAGCATACGCGCTAAATGGACAAGGAAGGTGGTCTTTCCTCGACTCGGGGCAATTTATCCAGCGCTACCCTCATCACCCATCCAAAAAGCTAAATGCGGGTGTCCCGAAACTCTTCAAGCGAGCCGATCGGGCTGAAACTGGCAATGGAAAGTGGTCTTTTCGTGTCACCTCATTGAGTTTCTATAATCTATGCACACTTCCAATCGGTTGTAAGCCCGCAGACAATTCTTCACCCTTCTCGCTTTTCACAGCTTGTTGACTCCTGATTTCTTAGGCACCAATTCGAGTCGACTAACCTATGCATAAAGCATCGGAAATGGATAAACATACCAGCCTTGGAGCAATTTCAAACTCCACACCTAACTACTCCTCGTGACGATTCAACCGGGCCGCCAACACGACTCCCTCTTCTAAATAGATGCATGGGTGCAAATGGACGGGTTTATGCCCTTCGCATCATAAATTTTCCATCCCAATGCTTGCTTGTTCTTTTGAGAAGGTGCAGAGATTATGCCTCTTGGTAAGTGCTGGTTAGCAAATGAAGAAATCACAACTGGCACCGGCCATTTGCTTCCCAAAAAATGCATACTTTAAACTCACGCGAGGCTCAGTTCTACCGCTGAGTTCCTCGGGTTCATTACCAGTCATCAGAGGCAAAATTTCTATTCTTCTTCTCCAATACTCCCGTACAAGCTCATTTCTTGATATTCAGGTGCCTCAAGGCAATCGATAACTCAAGTTAATATTCTTGCACTTGCTGTCGGGTTAGCCTGCTCTTCCGTAATAGTATCTAAAATACAGACTTCTTCAAAGTCATCCTCCTCCGAGTGCATATGCCTTTTACCCAAATGAAAAATATTGAGTTCCAAGGTCATATTTCCAAATGTGAGTTGCATGACTCCATTCCGGCAATTGATGATTGCATTTGAAGTAGCCAAAAACGGTCTCCCTAATATGATGGGAACATGACTAGGTCCTATTGCACCTCAGACAAGTACGACAAAATCTGATCGGATAGTAAAATCATTCACTTGTATAAGAACGCCCTCACGGTTCCTTTGGTATTTTAATAGACCTATCGAGCTTAAAGTGTGATGGAAGTGGGTTTCAGCTTCAATCTAAACCCAATTGTCGTACATAGAATACGGCAACAGATTCACACTAGCTCCTGTGTCTGGGTCGCTGCTTTTTCCACGCTAATGCCTCCAATATTCACCGAGATCGTAGGACATCTCCGGGTCCTTATACTTGGATCGGATTCTTACTTTGATTATGGCATCGATTTGTTCGCTAAAAGGCCTTTTTATTTACATTAAGACCCTTTACAAAGGCACAAATCTTTCAGAATTTTGCGTAGGTAAGAACTTGTTTAATCATATCGAGAGAATACTATTGACTTCACTTGCCAAAAGAAATACTTCCAACAACATTTCGTTTGGTTAATTAATTTTTCTTTCTTCTGAGGACTCCGCTAAACGGAGAGGGTATTCTAATCTTTACCTCTTCCTCATTCACTGACTGTTCTTTCCGAAGTGGCTCACCACTAATGGAGCTGACCCGACCGCTTTTGGTACTGGCTTTAATTCTTACCACCAGAAAAGTCACAACCGCCTTAACTTCACCGCCCCGCATTTAAGTCCTCTCACTCCCGCTTCATTCACCAATTTCTCGATATTGCTGTTCCTTGAAGGGAACTCTTCCTCAATAACTCCCGCAACCCGATCGCATAATTCTTGAAATCTCTAAATGCATATTGTCCACCCCCCCGTTGAGTGAACTTTCTACCGCTTCTAATTTTCGACTAGTTGACATTCGGGAAGACTCCTCGTTTTCTACAAATATGCCTACCACTTTACTTAAATTCGTGGATTGCCTGCTCAACAGAGAAGATAAAGTGGAGGCATCCGTCAGGCCATCGAGGGATATATACAGTGGGTTCTCAGCTTCCCTGGCATGTTTGAGTAGTTTTTCCAATTATGAATGTTGGAGTTGCCAAATGGAGCATTCATTGGTGATCTACCCTGATTCACGATTTGGGCATTCTCTTGGCATTGTTCCCCATAGTGACCATTTGACTGACAATTGTAGTAAGAAGGTTGGCATGTTGATAACTCATTTACCGAGTGCATTTTATGCTGATTTTTTATTTCCATCTCATCCAGCTTCTTTCTAGTTAAATGGTCAATTTTTCTCTCATCGTCCTCGTAAAGTGTAGGAATGGACTTCTGCAACTTGAGTGCCTCGGGGCCCCTCTGGTCTCCCTCGACGAGGTTCATCCCCATGCCTGCAGGTTTCGCCTACATAGTTCAAGAAGTCCATAGCCTCATCTGGGTGTTTACTTAAAAAGTTACCCCCGCACATTGTTTCTAGCAATTGTTTCATGGGTGGGGACATACCATCATAAAAATGGTTCACCAACATCCAGGTGTCAAACCCATGATGTGGACATGAACTTATGGTCTCCATAAATCTCTCCCAACACTGCAAAACCTCTCACCATCCCAGTCGCAAAGGTATAAATTTGTCTTCTTTTCAAATTGTTGGTCTTATGAGCACCGAAGAACTTCTTCTCGTGAATTCAGCCCGGCAAATGTGCTCCTTCACTTCGAATGGTTCTAGGCCTCAATGAGTTGAGCCATATCTCGCCTTGTTCTTTAGAGTCGATGGAAATGCTTTTTAGCTTCAAAGAAATCCATGTCCATCATACCTTCCTTAAAGGTAGTACTGAAACTCCTCAAAATCCCTAATCAATATGGTAATATACATGGATTTTCATTTTCCATACCATGATATGTGGGAGTAGGGTACTAAATAAGGCCTCACCCGCTACATCTTCACAAATAGGAGGTATGATGCGCATGGGGCACCGACTTCAGAGGGTGGATGATCTCATGGTTCTATAAGCATTTGGATTCACGGGGGTTCCCGGTTGACTCATGGTTCCGTATGGATCCATGCGCACGTATGTACACCAACCTCACCGCTTGGGCCGGGTTGTGTACTAATTCTATTCAAATTTCCACCCGATGTGTCTCTATCCCACCGTTGCATAAACACTGCTATAAAAATTTAGAGACAACAAAGAGCAACTACAGCCGCAAAGACAGTTAAATAACAAAAATTAAAACCCGACTAAAAAGCGTAAAAACAAGAAACCACGCAAAGTAATGAAAACCGGCGCTCCTCAAACTACAAGGCTACTTCAACTTATCACATTCGTAGTTTGGCACCACCCCCTAACGGCGCCCATTTGGCTCAGGCTACGAAAGAGGCCGAGCCAAAATCAACAAAATTTATATACAATTTGTGCCTTACTACACGCCGTAGTCAAGCTACTACAAAGATAGGCTGATTAGTGCCCAAAAAGTGCTATTTTGAACCCTATTTTTAATAGGTTTGGAGCGCTTTTTGTGTACTAATTGTTGTAATTAACCCAATTTACATATTAAGGTCCCTATTATTTACCGACGCATTTTGTGGTACTTGCGCTTTTTGTGAGATAATCATGCCAAAAGTGTTGAGTCGATCCAAGCACAAAGAATTCGAAATAAACTCAACATCATATAGATTAGAGACTAAGAGGAAAGAAGAGAAGAAAAGTGAAGAAAATGAAGGTGAAGAAAATGGAAGAGAAGTACAGGAATAAGGGCCAATGGAACAAGAAATGCTAGAGAAACTCGATCTTTCGCAGTTAGCTTAAAATTACTGTGGATAGCTTAAATTTCTCACTAAGATCTCTTGTGAATTTCAATAGCTGGCTTGTAAATGTCACTGCCCCAGCTTTAAATTATGCATTGCCATCAATAAAAATTCGCTGTTAGCTAAATACACAATGAATTGCCACCGCCAAATAAAATTCATGATTTCGCTTATCTCGTGGCTCACTAATTTAGCGAAATTTTTGAGCATTAGCTAAATCACCGCTTTGTCATGCTTTTGTAATTAATGCCAACCGACTTCATTTTTTGGTATTATCTCTCTTGCCCTGAATTTAGCCAAATGCTAGGCTTTCTGTATTTTCACACATTTGGGTTGGCTATATAAGCCACCTTATAAGTTTGTAACCCTAACTTTAATCTTTCAAGAAATATCTGCGTAGCTTATTTTCGCTTTTCTCTTTCTCTCCTTTCTCTCCTTTCTTGGTTGCCAAACACCCTAGTGATGACAACTTGGAGGATGAGCGCGAAACCACTTCCTTCTTGGAAGCAAAAGGCTACCGGGGTGAGATCTTTAGGTTGTCAGGTTCCCCCTGCCATGCAAAGAAGTTTTGTCATTTTTGGTTCCCAAATCTTCAACTCTAGGTTTTTAGCTTTTTGATTTACTTCTTCTTCGGCCAATACTTGGCAAGCTTAGGGTTTAGTGCATACTTAGCTTCTTGGATAAACTAATATCCATTAGTTGCCTTTTTACGAGCCACCGAGGTAGGGTTAAAGGGTTGTGGTTTCAAACTCGGGAGCAGTCGAATAGCATCAATGTCACACTTGGCCAATACTTCCATGCTTTAGGATCCAAAGGTGAAGGTCTGGGCAAGGAGAGAGGTACTGATTCTTGGTGATGGTCTTTACGAGCCTCTTAAAATGATATTTATATGTTAGGCTTCTCAAATTAGGGTTGCATAGCATTAATGTGTTATTGATTCGCCAATACTCTCCATGCTCAGATCCAGCATATTCAAGTGAGAGAGGTACTGTGATTCTTTAGAGATAGTCTTTACGAGCCTCCGAGATGATATTAAATGTTAGGTGAAAACAAAGAAAAGGGCCACAACCGCATGTTACCTCGTGTTGACTCAAATAGGAGTCAAGCTTCAAGGGTGAGGTTTGCTAGTTAAACATAGATCCTAAGTATGCCACGACTATAGGTCGTGATGTCATAACGCGAGGAAATTCAACCCGGGACCTCTCAGCTAGCCTAGGATCTTAAACCCGAAGTGGCCCACCGCTTCAAGGAGTTCTTTATTATTTTCTTCATTTTATTTTCGCTTGCAAACCATCCACTTCCCCTCGTTTTTTAACCAAACCCCAAAATCCAAATTTAATTCACCGCTTGATTTCACTCAAATCATTCAGACGAAGAAAACCCATCCCTCGTGTTCGACCCTAGATCGCTTATGCTGCAAAGAGCTTGACTACTACAGTAGGAGAACCACGATACAAATTTTGTTGATTCCGCTCACCCTACTGGGGGCAATTTAATCAAATGGCGCCGCTGCTCTGGGATGGTGCCTTTATTGCAAAGGAGAAGTCAGAAACACTTGTGATCCTCATCACATGTACTGGTGAATTGCTTTTATATTTTACTGTTATTTTCATTTCATTAAAAAAAAAAAAAAAAAACAAAGTGTTGCAGGAGAGTTTTTGTGTGCCATATTTGCTGCAGGAATCCATTCCTAGTGGATTTGAAAACCTATAAGGCAAGTTAGCTTCAGCCCTGTGGGAAAATTGGATCGAGAGAAAATGAACCCCATATGGAGAGCAATACAAATGAGGTAACCCCCAGAGCTTTACATGACAATGAGGGACTATAGGGACCTTCTTATACTGGCAACACCATGGAGAGGAACCCAAGTGAATATAGGTCCATGAGGGATTACAGAGACCAATGGATGAGTTCACCATATGGTGGTACTTTACAACCATAATACTGGGGGAATCACACCAATTCCCTGCCGGGAACCAAGACCTCCTCCACAATATGATCATCCCCAACCTCCATTTTATACCTCAACTTCCAAGCAAAGAACAACCACTCACCTCTTATCCCTTGTTGAACAAGCCATCCTCGAATTTGAGCAAACAAGGGACAATTTACAGAGGAGCAAAGGGTAGTGACTGGCCTGTGTCAATCAAGAAAATGAGACAAGCTTGAGAGTCTTTGAACAAAGAATTGGGCGGGTTCCAAAGTGAAATTGATCAAAATCGGACATCTTGCGTGAATCCATCTCAAAGCTCACCAATCGGGCTTGTTTCATCAAGAGGAGGAGAATTTGGAGGAAGAGTGCTTCACTGAAACAATTTTGGTTGAGCAAGCTCAATTGCAGCCTCAGGAGGAATTGGAAGTGGAATTAGTAGAAGCTCCTCCTGAGGAACTGTAGGATGCCCTAGGATCAGGTGATACTTTTTGGCCTTGGAAAAAACAAGAAATTGCATTAGTGCCTTGATAAGTGAGGAGGGTAGTGGGAAAGAAATAGTGGAAGATCCCCAAAAGCATGTCCTTCAACCAATTCCCACAAACCCCACTGCCAATGCCAAGAGACCACCCACAAATTTCCACCGCTGTATTACTATTGCCCGCAAAGAAACTCAAAGCGCCACAACACCCGGCTCCCAAGGCTAAGTCCAACCCATCACCGCCAGGCCGCAAAAACATTAGGAAATTAGTGGCCACTCCGTAAAAGCCTCCCGCCACTACATCAAAGACACGCAGCCATGCCTACATTGTATGGCACACAAAGGGTCGTCTTCGTGCGGGTTCTGGGTTCGGGAACACCCGACCTAGGCATTTAAGTTCCCCCCCACTTTTTGTTTTTTTTTTGTCTTGTTTAGTTTTATTTTATCGTATTTTATTTTGATTTCTATAATTTTTCTTTTAGTTTTTCAAATTTTTAGTTAATTTTATGTTTTTAGATTAATTTTTACTCTTTTGCAATTCGTATATTAATTTTGTAGCCAGGTAAAATTCTTGAAGCATGTATTGAAAATCGAAAGGCCAGAAAGGTGGGATTTTTCGTACTCTTAGCTGGGGTACTCAATTTACGAAATCAAAGAATTTTCGCTTAGGCGTTGAATTTTCGCCTAGCTAGCGAAATTTCGCTAGCTTAGCGAAAATTCTGTGAGAAGCGAAAATGAAAAATTTCGCTAGGAACAGTGCCTAGCGAAATTCCCAATTTTAGCGAAAATCCTAGCGAAATTTCAAAAAAATCAAAAAAATTTCGCTATGAGACATAGCCAAATTTTCACAGGTTTACCGAAATCACTAATTTTCGCTAGCTAGCGAAAATTTCGCTAGTTAGCGAAAATTTTCTATTATGCCCCACGCTTTGACCTCCAATTTTGTTTCGCCATAACTTTTTTCATCCGAACCTGTTTTAAGCGCCTTGCACCGTTTGGAAAGCTTAGAGAGTGTAGAATCCAAATATGGTCAGAAAGAGCATTTTTAATATTATGCAAAGTGTAATTTTAAAAATGGTCCAACTGGTCACTTTTTTCCTCTCTTTTCTTCTCCTAACTTGTTTATTTGAAGCCCAAACGGAGTGAATAAGGTGTCGATGGAAAGCTTGTGAGGTCTCCTAACCAGAAATGATCACATCAGACATGGAGGTAAATACTCTTCTAATTTTCCATTCCGACGCCCCATTTCGGACACCGAGATGTTCGGGGTCGTGAGAGTTAGTAAAGGAAGTGGATTTTGTATTTATGTTTTGTTATTATTTTATTCAAGCCCATTTTAGATGTTTAGTGGCTTGTCAGGGGTTCCTTTTCTATAAAGCCGTTATACTAAACAAAATTTACTTTTTTCAAAAATCGACCCATTTTGTAATCAAAATTTTTCGTGGTTTCGCTAACTTTGAGGGTTTGAAATTTTGAAGCTTTGTCCACCCTATTGATGTTAGATTGGTTCCATGCTTAGTTGAGTGAATGATTAGTTGAATTCTTATTGATTTCGACCTTTTTCTTCCACCTTTAGCTAACCACACACAAAGCACATTAGATTTCAATGATAGGCTGAAAAATTGTGCACCCTCCCTTAATTTGCATAACCTACCCTAGTTTCATTGACCGCCTTTAATAGGTTAAGAACCCCTGTGGAAAAAGAAAAAGAAGAAAAATATAAAGAAATGAAAAAGAAAAAGAAAAGAAAAGAAAAAGAATAAAAATTGCAACGCTTTGCCTTGAAACCCGAGCACGGTCCGAGGGGTATATGGCGAAAGCCTTTAAAGTCCGGTGCCCTAAACCTTCACTGGTTGGGAGTCACCGACTTAGTGTTCGCTACACGGGTGGGATTTAGCGTTGTAGGTGCCGGGAGTCTCGAAATCATTCGAGTCCGGTGAACCCGAAGAGTTAGTGGTTGAAAGATCCCAGACGGTGCCCTATACCTTAATTGGTTGGGAGTCATCGGTAGATCCTCGTTACATGGGCTTTAGCGAGTCGATTCCTCAAAGATTGCACCCTACAACGCAAAAGAATTGCGGTCAAGAGGTGGGTCCCCGACTATTTAAGTTGGTTAGCATGCTAGGTCGTGGTAGCTAGGTTGGGGGAGAGTGCGCTTAGCAGCTTTATTGTTGAGAGCTAATCAAATAAACACTTAGATTTTGTGGAAGTTTCTAGTTGATTCAATCGAGATGGAGACTCTTTTGATACTTAATTTCCTCAGATGGTATTGCCCTTTCATGATAGTTATTGACACCGACTTTGATGATTCTTACTTAGGGTTCTAAGATTACTTCTCTTCACAACCTTTTGAACTACAACCTTTTTGTGCACACATAATTTTGTTATCTTTTTTTTGTATGCTCTTTCTTTCTTTCTTCATTGCTACGGACTAGCAATGTGTAGGTTGGGGTCGTGATTATGCTCAAAAGTTCTATTTGAACCCTATTTTTAATAGGTTTTGAAATAATGTGTACTAATTGTTGTACTAACCCAATTTACATATTAAGGTCCCTATTATTCCACCGATCGCATTTTTTGTAAGTAATTTTTGCGCTTTTAGAGATAATCATACAAAAGTGTTGAGTCGATCCAAGCACCTAAGAATTCCAGTCAAACTCAACATCATAGATCAGAGACTCAAGAGGAAAGAAGAGAAGAAAAGTGAAGAAAATGAAGGTGAAGAAAAATGGAAGAGAAGCACAGAATGCTGGGCCAATGGAACAAAGAGAGGGCCATAGAGAAACTCCAGACTTTTCACTGTGCCAGCGAAATGCTCGCTCATTCCTAGCGAAATTATGCATTGCCACTCACAAGAATTCGCTAAGTTAGCGAAATTTCTAGCTAGCGAATTGTTACCGCCAGCTTAAAATTGTTAAGTATGATTTCTCGCTTATCTTCTTGGTGGTTTCGCTTAACTAGCTAAATTTTCTTTGAGCATTAGCAAAATCCACCGCTTTGTCATGCTTTTTGTAATTAATGCCAACCGACTTCATTTTTTGGTGTATTATTCCTTGCTCCTGAATTCTAGCCAAAATGCTAGGCTTTCTTGTATTTTTCACACATTTGGGTTGGCTGCTATAAGCCACCTTATAAGTTTGTAACTTAACTTTAATCTTTCAAGAAATATCTTATGCATTTTCATTTTCTTTTAAGTTTTCTCTCTTCTCCTTCTCTCCTTTTCTTTGGTTGCCAAACACCCTCCAAAGGATGACAACTCGAGGATGAGCTGCCAAAACCACTTCCTGAAGTAAAAGGCCAGCTGGGGTGAGATCTTTGTGGTTGCCGGTGTCTCCGTTTCATGCAGTGTGCTCTTGTCATTTTTAGCTCCCAAATCTTCAACTCTAGGTTTAGCTTTTTTGACATTCTCTTCGGCCAATACTTGGCAAGCTTTGCTTAGTGTATACTTAGCTTTAGATACACTAATATCCATTAGTTGCCCTTACGCAGCCGCCGAGGTAGGTTAAAGGGTTAGGATTTCAAACTGATAGTTGAATAGCATTGAATGTCATTAATTTGGCCAATACTCTCCATGCTTTAGGATCCAGTGCATATTCAGTGAGAGAGGTACTGTGATTCTTTAGATGGTCTTTACAAGCCTCTAAAATGATATTTATATGTTAGGTTTCTCAAATTAGGGTTGCATAGCATTTAATGTTATTGATTTGGCCAATACTCTCCATGCTTTAAGATCCAAGCATATTCGTGAGAGAGAGAGGTAATCATGGATTCTTTAGGATGGTCTTTACGAGCCTCGAGATGATATTAAATGTAGCCAGTGGCTTTAAAAAACAAAGAAAAGGGGCCACAACCATGTTACCTGTGTTGACTCAAATGGAGTTACTTTCAAGGGTGAGGTTTGCTAGGTTAGCCCATAGATCCCAAGTATGCCATGGACTATAGGTTGCATGTCATAACGCGAGTGAAATTAACCCTAGGACCTCTCGCTAGCTCTTAGGATCTTAAACTCGCTGGCCCACTGGCTTCAAGGGAGTTCTTTTTTATTATTTTTCTTCATTTTATTTTCAGTTGCAAACCACTCACTTCCCTCGTGCTTTAACCAAACCCCAAAATCCAAATTTAATTCACCGCTTGATTTTCACCAAATCATTTGTACAAGAAAACCCATCCCCGTGGTTCGACCCAGACCGCCATGCCGGGCAGTGAAATACTACCAGCAGAGGAAACTACTGATACAAATTTTATTGATTCCGCTCACCCTACCGTACCTAATCGCGGTCTAGGTCTAACACTGATGGGTTTTCATCTTAAAATGATTTAAGGCGTACCTAAGGTAAGGCTTATTTGGACTTTTTGGATTTGTTTCAAAAACAAAGTGGGAAGTGAAGTTTGAAAGCCGAGAAATCGCAAACTGAAAGTGAAGTGTAAAAAAATTAACTTTGAAGATTTAGGTCACTAACTGGTAAATTAAAAGTGCACTGGGCAAGGTCATCGGGTTTTATCCGCTATGACAAGCAACCTATAGTCCCCGGCATAACCGGATCTATGTTTAACTAGCAACCTCACCCTAACACAACTCCTATTTGAGTCAACACAGTAGTACGCATACTATGGCCCTTTTTCACTTTTGAAACCCTAGCATTAAATATTATTTCGTATACCAGAAAAGACCATCTAATGAACCACAATGCATCTAGCAACTTCAAGTATGCATCAGATCCTAAAGCATGGAGAGAGTATTGGCCAACCAATAACATTCAAAGCTATTCAACCCTAATTTGAGAAGACGACCATAAATACAAAGCATCTGTGACTTCAAGACAAGAGGACAACATGCCTATGCCCCACAACCAAGCTTAGCTTCCTTCCTCTTCAGCAAAGGAGGTTTAGCTACATCTCTTGAGTTGTCATCCTCAAGAGGGGTGTTTACAAATTTAGAAAGTAAGGGAAAGAGGAGAGAGAAGAGAGGGAAAATAAAACCCTAACTAAAATATGAGACTTTATTTACAAAAATGAAAACTTACAAATTCTTCTCTCCCCCAAAATTGTTGCTCCCCCAAAATTCTCTATTAATTCTCCATATTTATTACAAAAAGAGAGGGGTTTATATAGGCCACCTCAATACATGAAAATACCAAAAAACCTACAAAACTTGGCTAAGCATAGACAAGAGAGTAATACACCAAATTCGAGCTCCAAGAAGCATTAAATACAAAACATGACGAGGCAAAGGAATTCTCGCTAGAGGAAAAATTTCGCTAGGTAGCGAAATCACCATGCATATTAAATAGAAAATTTCGCTAAAGCTGGCAATTCGCATAGCGAAATTCTCGCTTAGCTTAGCCGAAATTTATGTGAGTAGCTTAAATCATGAATTTTCGCTAAGAACAAAGGCTCAGCGAAACTGCCTGTCTAGCGAAATTTGGAGATTTCACTAAGGTTGCGAAATTTTCGCTAAGGTTGCGAAATTTTCGCAATCCTAGCGAAATTTTTCGCAACTCTAGCGAAAATTCCAGGCTTTGTTGATCTCTACTGCATTTCCTCCCCGGCCTTTCAATCGCATCAATTTTTTCTTCACTTCGCTTTCATTTTCATTGATTCTCGTATAATTGACAGGCTGAAACTGGGATCAATCTTCATGATTCATCATTTCGGTCTCGAGGTTGAACTCCCAAAGTGCTCTAAAATCAAGTAAAACAATCAAAAATACTCTAAATGGCATAAGTGCTACTAAGAAGACTTTAACACTCAATGGTATAATGACATGATTAGCGCCGCAAAAGCACTCAAAACCTATCTAATAGAGGGTTCAAAAATTGCACTTTTGCTAATTAATCACTTGACTACTATAGTAGGAGGAACTTAGGGTATATAAATTTTGTTGATTTTAGCTCACCCTATCGCGGGCACGAATCAAATGGCGCCGTTGTCGGATGGTGCCAAACTATGTTCGAGAAACATGTACTTGTAATCCTCACAAGTGAAGGTAACCTTTAATCCTTTTTTACACTGTATTGCCGTGAATCGCAAGTATTCATCACTTTGCAAGAATGCACTTTTTTGTTTTTCATACGCCGCTTATTCAGTTAACCCTAACTTTTGCAAGTTGGTTTGTGCTCTTTGTCGTGTCTTAGCTCAGGTAATGCTTTGTATGCAAGATCGGACAGAGGAACAGTAGATTACAAAGGATCAAAAGACACCCGGGCCAAGATACAAAGTAAACATGGATCCTCTCGCCCTCAAGAACAAACAGAGTCGCAAGGTCCCCCAATGCAACTCGCCTGAGAACCATGAGGGATCACATCCACCTCCTAGTGGTTACAAGGTCCCTCCTCGCATCATACCCCACAAGATGTAGCAAAGGAGGCCTTACTTGGTACCTACTCCCCACATAATGCGGTATGGAAAATGAAAATCCATACACTCATATATTAGGATTTTGAGGAAGTATGCAATTACCTTTTAAGGAAGGAATGATGGACATGGATTTGCTAAGTCGAAAAGCATTTCCACCGACCCCAAAGGATGCTGCCAAGATTCGGGCTAAACCTCACCGAGGCCTGTAACCATTAGAAATTGGGCCAGTTGCAGCACTCCTAAGAAGTTCTTCGCTCATAAACCAACAATTTGAAAAGACAAATTTATACCTTTGGTGCCAAGATGGCAGAGGTTTTATCAAGTGTCGGGAGATCACGGAGACCTATCGCAAGGTACGCCACACCACGGGCTCGATACATGGATGTCGGTAAACCATTTCTATGGTATGTCTCCCGCCATGAGGCGCCTTTGGAAACCATGCAGGAGGAGACTTTCTAAGTATCCGACGGGGTCAGCGGATTTCTTAAATTATGTGGTTGAACTCTAAGGGTCAGATGAGCCAAACCCTAGGGAAATGGAAACAATGAGGCCCTCAGCCAACCCTAGGGGAGGGATTTATACACTGCCAGAGGACATAGAAATGAAAGCTAGAATTTCAACCTTAGCTAGGAAAGTGGAGGAGCTTGAAGGAAAAAGGCTCCATGAAGTAGGCAAGGATCTAATCCCGCATGCCAATCCCCTCGCGACCACTTTCCAATCCCATGTACATCCAGTAGAACAATGTCCTATGGCCCCTTCAATGAAGGATTTGATGTCAGAATGTGCAAATGTTGTAGGTCAATACAAGCCACCACAACCCAATGCCTCATATGGACATACCTATAATTCCAATCGAGGAATCACCTCAACCTTTCCCGAAGCCCACTCCCTCGCTCTATGTACTCCAGCAAACCACAGCTGTTCCCACTTTCAACTCACAACCACCACCATCCTCATCTCCTCGGGAGTGCCATTTAAATTTTGAGTAAGGTGGTAGGCAACTTTGTGGAAGATAAAGGAATTAATGCAATCGGCACAAAGGATTGATAATCAGAGAGAGCAACCTCGAACTTAAAATGATAACCTATGCATTCAATCACCAAGATCAACAAGTTGCCGGAGCACAGTAAGAGAGAGGCTGTTCCCTTCAAACAAAGGCTAAATCCCAAAGGGAATTCATGAGGTCATCCAACAATTCAGAATGGATGAAGGTTAAGGCAATAATCCTAAGGAGAAAAGAGGTTGATCAGCCCATGCCTAAGCCTGTTGAAGAAACCAGGAAAGGAGAAGAATCAGCGAGATATCTTTCCTAAAGGAGACTCACAGAATATAAAGATGCCACCTCCATTTCCACAAGCACTTAGAGGTAAGAAAAAGGCATCCTGGGCCAAGGTATCTTAGAAGTCCTAAGACGTGTAAAGGTCAACATACTCCTTTTGGACACATAATCAAACAAGTCCCCGCTATGCAAAATTTTGAAGATCTTTTTGCACACAAGAAGGATTAGTATCGAGAAGAAGGCATTTCTTAACTAACAAGTCATGCCATAATCCAAAGCAAGAACCCTCACAAATACAAGGATTCGTGATTCCTCCCACAATTTCGCCATTATTGGTGGGAATTGCATAGACAAGTCATTGCTCGATTAGAGCCAGGAACCTCCACCAGATTCCGTGTACAAGCAATTAGGTTTGGGTGAACTTAAACATACCAACATCACACTTTCATTGGCCGATAGATCAGTGAAAATCCCTACGGGGATAGTTGAGGATGTCTTAGTGAAAATAGACAAATTCTACTACCTTGTGGATTTTGTAGTGCTTGACACTGAGCCAATTGCAAATGAACCCACTCATGTGCCAATTATCCTGTGGAAAGACCATTTCGCCACCGCGCAATGCAATCATCACCATGCCGAAATGGAGTCATGCACCCTACCTTGCAACATGACCTTGAGTTAAACATCTTTCATTTGAACAACAAGCAAAAGTTGCTAGAACATGAAAATCAAATAACTGATGAAGTTGTTTCAATGGTCGCATACGATTCGCGCCACAAAGAGTCGAGCTAAAATCAACAAAATTTATATACACCTAAGTTCCTACTACTGCCGTAGTCAAGCTACTGCCGTATAGTGGTCTAGGGTCGAACACGGGGATGGGTTTTCATCCTAAAAATGATTTGCATAAGCGCACGAAGGTAAGACTTTCTATTTGGACTTTTTTCGATTTTTGTATCAAAAACAAGGTGATGAGTTTGAAAACTGATTAACTCGTAAAACCGAAAAATGAAGTGTGAAAAGTTAATCTGAAGATTTAGGCTCACTAACTTGGTAACTTAGGGCAAACAAGGTCCTCGGTTTTATCCTCGTTATATTGGGCAACCTATACCCCACCCATAACTCCGGGATCTATGTTTAACTAGCAACCTCAATTCTAAAAATCATCTCCTATTTGAGTCAACACAGTAGCATGCATCTATGGCCCCTTACGCTTTGAACCCTAACATTAAATATCATCTCGTAGGCCTGTAAAGACCATCTGAATGAACCACAAGGCATCTAGCAATAAGTATGCACTGTATCCCGCTACGGTAAGTATCGCCAAATTAATAACATTCATGCTATTCAGCCATATTTTGAGAAGATAGTGGGTCATAAACACGCACTGTAGCTTTTAATACAAGAGGACAACCCGCATATGCCCCACCACCAAGCTAGCTTCCTTCCTCTTCTATTAGTGGAGGCTTAACAAGCATCTCTCGAGTCACATCCTCAAGAGGTGTCTGCAGCCAAGAAAATAAGGGAAAGAGGAGAGAGAAGAGAGAAAAGCAAAACCCTAACTAAACTACGAGACTTTATTTACAAAATTAAAAACTTGCCAAAAGATCTTCTCTCCAATTTGTTGCTTAGGGTTACAAAATGGGAGGTGGCTTATATAGGCCACCCAATGTATGAAAATACCATAAAGCCTAACAATTTGGCTAAATTTAGGGACAAGGGAGTAATACACCAAATTTGGAAGCCCGCTGGTAATACCATGCAGACAAGGCAGTTGAATTTCGCTTAAGCAGCAGAATAATTTCGCTTAGGCAAACACTCTCACATAATGGGAAAATTTCAAGAAGAATAAATCACAAGAGATATTAAAATGCAAAATTTCATTAGGGTACAGATTTCGCTAGCTTACGAAATTTATGTGAGTAGCTTAAATGCAAAAATTTCGCTAGAACAAAGGCCTAGCGAAATTCCCCGTGTCTAGCTTAAAATTGTGTAATTTCGCTAAGATTATAAATTTTCTAAGGTTGTGAAATTTTCGCAATCCCAGCGAAATTTTCGCAATCTTATTGAAATTCCTGGGATTGCCGATCTTCACGTATTGCGCTTCCTCGTTCCTCTATCGTGATCAACTTTCATCACTTTGCTCATTCTTCTTTGATTTTCGGTCCGTTTCGATGATCGACAATTAGCCCACCTTCGATTCATCATATGTTCTCGATATTGAACTCCCAAAGTACGGAAAACCCGCAAAACAACCAAAAATAACCTCCAAACTAGTATTATGATACTAAGAAGACTTGAATACTTCAATTGGCATAAATGACATGATTAGCGCAAAAGCACTCAAACCTATCTAATATGCGGCTCAAATAAAGACTTTTGCGCACTAATCACACCCCCCAACCGAAACGCTGTTCTTTAGCAATGCAAAAACAAAAGGAGATGCATGTAGTGATTTTCAAAAAGTTTATGGGTTTATACATATAAACAATACCTCAAACCGAAAATTGACACCAAGTTTGAAAACCGACATGAAAGAACCAAAAACCATACAAGAACAATTTTAGGTCAATATTGATCCATGATTCTCAACTCGAATTTCCACCTGGTCTAATGGTTCTTTATGTAACCAGACATTAGTCAATAACCGCAAAATTGTTCTCCCCAACCTAGCACTCCATATTGGGCTCTTAAGTTGTCGAACAACCTGGGGATGTATTAGTTACACTCTTCTTTCTTTATTCAACTACAATGTAGGTGAAATGCTTAAATCTCGGGATTTCACCAAAGTCCGTAATCTGGGTCCACCGATGACTCCCAACCAATTAAGGTTTAGGCATCGTCAAAAGGATCACTTGACCACAAACTTTGCAGGCTTCACCCCGGACTCTGAATGACTTCGAGAATTAAGCACCCACAAGTCATTAAACTTCACCTATCCAGACTCCATGTAACTAACATCAAATCGATGACTCCCAATCAATTAAGGCTTAGGCATCGGGTTTCCAAAGGCTTTCACATACATCCCTGACCGCTCGAAGTTTCAAGCAAAAACTTTACACTTATTTTTCTTTTCTTCTTTTCTTTTCTTTTTCTTTTGCTTTTCTTTTCTTTTTCCTTTGAAGACAACATTGGTCTTCAAGTATGGGTAACACAAACCTATCCTAGGTTGCCAACATACCTAAGGCCGGCTTATGCAAAGCGAAAGGAGGCACACAATTTCACAAACTTATTGAACAATCCGTGCCGCGGTGTGAATTAGCATAAGGGAGAAATTCTTCGTTGAGCATGCCGAACTCAACCGACCAAAAAATTGCTTCAAGCATGGAATTTGTTCTAACATAAAGGTGACAAATAGGGATTCTATGCTCCAACAAAAGGCAATTCATTGTCCAATTGTAGCAATTCAATTGTCTAATTGCAGCAATTCAATTGTCCAATTGAAGACAAAACGCATTACATAAGATGGAGGGCACAAAACATGGCATGCAAAAGTCTGTATATATACCGAATAGTTTTGATATAGCCAAAATGGCTAGTACATGCATACAAAAAGTTAGACACAAAAGTATCACCGCCTACTATGGCTAATACATAAATCCTAAACAAAATTGCAGAGGCAAATGGATAAACCTGTAACTATACAAAAATATAAAAGAAACCCAACCACCTCACCGGGCCAGGTGGTGGTGGGTCTCGTGACTCGCCACAAGCATGTACCAAAAACATCCAAAGAGGTCGGTCAGGTGGGCTCTCTCTTGATCCGAACACGAGGAAGACCAAAGTAGTCATGATCCGCCGCAAGATGGAAGTGACACTGAGCCAACCTCTGATCCTGGGCTGCCTGAGTGGCTGCTAATGAGCAAATAGCATCCATCACTCCAGCTATCTCTCGTGAACTGGCATGAACATACTCCGGCGAATGATGTGAAGTATAGGATGGGCCAGAGTATCTCTCACACAAGTACCGCGATGTGGCAGCTGCAGAGGAGGAAGGAGGCGACATCCGCGGAGCCGGGATTCCTCCTCGCATTCGGGCTCGGGCAGGCATATCGCCTCTCGTGAGAGTCCCGGCCACTCCGATCCGGCATCTCCTCCCCGGTCCCGTCAGGGAAAGACACGGCATAGCCACACCCGGGCTTCCACCGACAACTGCAGGGCATCAACCCTCATCTCGATCCTACTCCTGGGAATCCCATAGCTCGAGAACCCGGGAGAGTAGTCTCTGCATCAATAGTGGAATGCTCTCTCGTCGTATTAGGTCCTTCCCCGTGACCTTCTCCTCGAAATGCATCAAGGAGGTCATCACCAGCTCAGCGGGACTGAACCAATATCCCTCCGAGATCCGGTAAAGAGCCTACATGGCCCCCTCCGCCGCATGTAATGTCAGCCGGGAAATCGCACTGTCCTGACAAATGGTCGATCGCCAAAGATCTCGAGGTGGGAGTCGCCCCGTAAAACACCACCGGGGTCCCCGTCGTAGTGTCTCTGCCGTTGATCGAACCATCTCTCGGCGAGGTGGGTGGGCCCAATCTCTATAACCTCTCAGACGTCGGCGGTATACGCAGCTCCAAAGCCGCCGGGGCCATCGGCCGCCCGAAAGTACCCGCGACGATCATCAATAGAGAACCAAGCTCACGCCGCGCATCGATCCACCCCGAGATGTCATCGAGTGATAAACCGCAAAGACCACTGTGTGTTGGCGCCGCCTGAGTCATGAAGGCCGTGAGTGAATACCTCGATCAATCTCATGGACTCCCTAACCCGGGATCGCTCGCCACGACGTCGGGGGAGCACGACTCGGGAGCGAACCCTCCGCGATGGAGTCGTGACATCTCCTGAGCCGGGGTTCCCTGCGAACAACCGCCTCCCGATCCCGGATGCCGGTGACAATCGAGGCGATGATGTCGCCTACAACCGACGCTGGATCGGGTGACGCCAGGGCCGAGAGGAAGATGACTGGGCTCGGGTCCCGATGTGCGGTCTCGCTGAAGGCCGAGCCCTCCTAACTCTCCTCTCGAGAGACCGTGAGGGGACCCGGTCCCATCCGTGTCTCCGGTAACGACGAACCCCGAGGCCTCTGCACGCCGACCTTGATGGTACTGGAGCCGGACCGAACTGGGTGGCTTCGGGCCTCTCTCTAAACACCCAACTCGCTACCGGTTACAGACCCACCTCGAGTACGAATCCATCCGAAATCGAATAAACTCCGGAAGAGGGCCTCGTCACCGAAAATGTAACCAAGGTCAAGACCTGAGAGCCGAGGCTCTCCTGGGGCGATCGAATCACTGCAGGTGCACAATCTGTGCTCACTGGCCGCGCCACACCGGCTCGAATAGCCAAATAAAGCTCGGCGAGGACCAATCGCCGGGCAAATAAATAGCCGACTAAGGGCTCGAGGGTCTCAACCGCAAAGTAGCGAACGCGCTCGGCTGTGACGGCTCAGCCGAAAATGAATCGCCGCGGTGTGGCACCGGCTCGCAATGAGTGACGGCGCGGCGTAGATCGACTCGTGGCTACGGCAGAAAGCAAGATGCACCGGGTGGGTTCGGGCCGTGGAAGTGCCGCAGCCGGCGAGATGCCAGGAGCGGAAGCAGGGGGTGCAAGACTCGTTTCAACACCGAATCGCTAGTGTGAGCGCAGTGAGTGGCTATGGTCACGTTAACGGCGCAGGAGCATGGTCGCAACCAGTGGTGGATCTGTGACCTGTGGCTTCGCCATGTGGAGGGAGAAATGAAGCACCAAATAAACAACCCTCCCTTCTTCTTATAGTGTGGGCAAACGAGAGCTTCGAAGAGTTTTTTGGCTCTCATTATTTCGCTTAGTTCACGACTCGCTTTGCCTCGCATCACCTCAGAATTCAAAAATTGTAATTTAAATATTAGTACTATGTGAAATAAAAATTACTATAATAATAATAATAAAATTTACTATATGAAACCATAATGAAAAATTTAATACTAAGTATTTATATATATAAACAAAATTACTAAATATGGAAAACTCAAGTAAGTTGTACTTTTCAACCAAAGTATTAAAATTCGAATTAAATTAAGACAAAGCAAAATTGTTGAACTCCGCAATCCGGTTTTTGAAACAATCTTAATTACTTCACTTCAAAATTACTCAAGGAGGGTCAAGGGAGAATGATCTCCTCAACCCTCGCAGCGAAATGGGTGACTTCCACGGTGTCGTGTCCAATTGTTGAAGTAGTCCTCACCGATGGCTTTTAACTGGAGCAATTGGCCCGCAGTGGATGTTGATGGTACACCACATCTTCATCTCCTCGCTGATTACTCCTCGCACTCGACACTTTGTTTCCCGCATACCGACTATATTTAAAACAACTTCATCAGAAATTTGATTTTCATGTTCTAGCAACTTTTGCTTGTTGTTCAAATGAAAGATGTTTAACTCCAAGGTCATGTTACCAAAGGTAAGTTGTATGATTCCATTCTAGCAATTTATGATTGCATTTGTCAGGGCAAATGGTCTTCCTTACAAAGATGATCGGGCATGATCGGGTTCACTCTGCACAGTTTCAAGAACATACACTACAAAATCTACTAGGTAGTTAGAATTTTGTCTATTTTCACTAAGACATCCTCAACTATCCCCTTAGGGATTTCTTCACCGCATCTATCTGCTTCAATGATAGTGTGGATGTTGGTAGGTTTAAGTTCACCTAAACCTAACCGCTTGTACACGTATCACCTACGAAGAGGTTCACACCGGCTCCTAAATCAAGCAATGACTGCTCATGCAATCTCTACCAATATCGACCAAACTGCGGAGATCCCGATCCTTGTATTTACCAGTATTTGCTTTGGATTATGGCACTGACTTCAATTATGAGAAATGCCTTCTTCAATACTCCAACCCCTTTTGATCAGATACAAAGATCTTTCAAAAATTTCCATGCAGGACTAGCTTAATGATGTCCAAAAGAGGTATGTTGACCTTTACCTGTCTTAGGACTTCTAAGATACCCGCTTGCTGAGATGCCTTCTTCTTACCTCTAAGTGCCTGTGGAAAAGGAGGTGGTATGCGGTATTTCATTGAATCCTCCTTTAGGAGAATATGCTCAGACTGCAATTCTTCTCCCCTCGCCTCGGGATTCTTGAATGTACTTCGTACTTCGCCGATCAACCCTTTCCATTCTCGTAATTATAAATTTTAACTCATCCATTCTCAATTTGCCGGGATGACTCTACCTCATGAATTCCCAGGATTTGGAACTCGTTTGTGAAGGGAATTTCTCTTTCTTGTACTCCAAAGAACTTGTTGATCTGGTGATCAACATCAGAGGGTTATCAATTTTCGATTCAGTTTGTTTCTGCTCATCTATTCTCTCGTTCAATGTATTCTCAATAAAGATCAATCCTTTGTGCCGCTTGCACATTACCTCTTTGCTCCTCAACAAAGTTGCCTACCACCTTACTCAAATTTAAAATGGCTTGTTCCACAGAGATGAGGATGTTGGTGGTCGTGGTCAGATCAAACCAAATCGCGGCTCGCACCCGGGGTACATAGGCGGGGGAGCGTCTGTGAGAGGTTAGTGGTGATTCCTCCAATTGGAATTATAGGTATTACCATATGGGAGTATCGATTGTTGTGGCCTCGAATTGTCCTACAAAAGATTTTGCACATTCCGACATCAAATCCTTCATCGTAGGGCCATTGAATACCGTTCTTCCGGGTGCACAGGATCGAGATCGGCGCAGGCCGCCTCGCACGCGTTTTCAATCACCGCATGCACCCCCATGGAGCCTTTCCTTCAAGCTCCTCTACTTTCCTAGCTAAGGTTGAAATCCTAGCTTTCATTTCTATGTCCTCTAGCAGTGTATAAATTCCTCCCCAGTGGTTGGTCAGGACCCCATTTTTCCATTTCCTCCTGCTCGCTCTATCCCAACCCTTAGAAGTTTCAGCCACGTAGTTTAAAAAATCCATGGCTTCGTCAGGATGCTTACTCAAAAAGTCTCCTCCACACATGGTTTCCAAAAGCTGCCTCATGGCAGGTGACATACCACCATAGAAATGGTTCACTAACATCCATGTATCAAACCCATGATGTGGTCAAGCACTAATAGTCTCCTTAAATCTCTCCCAACACTGGTAAAACCTCTCACCATCTTGGGCTGCAAAGGTATAAATTTGTCTCTTCAGATTATTGGTCTTATAAGCACTAAAGAACTTTTTCAAAAATTCCGCCCGCAGTCAAATTCAATTCCCTATGGTTCTAGGCCCTCTGAATGAATGAGCCAAATCTCGGGTCATTCTTGTATCACTAGAAATGCTTTCGCCTAGCAAATCCATTTCAATCATACCTTCCCTTTAAAGGTAGTGCAAACCTCCTCAAAATCCCCCTCGGGAGCATGAGGTATGGATTTTCATTTTCCATGTACCATGATATGTGGGGAGGTACTAAATAGGGCCTCACCGCAACACTTCGAAGCAGAGGTAATGATGCAAGAAGTGGGCACTAACTCTTGTGAGGGTGGATGTGATCCCTCATGGATCTGTAGGCTGCTGGATTCATTGGGGTTCCCGGTTGACTCGTTGTTCTCGTAGTGGATCCATGGTATCGTGTGTACACCGACTTCACCGGCCTTGTTGTTGTGTACCGATTCTATGCAATTTACCCGATGTGTTCCCTTATCCCACTGGCTGCAGATAAAACCCAAGCAAAATTGTGAGACAACAAAGAGCACCGCAACAAACTTGGCAAAAGGATTAGGGTTAGCTAAAATAAAACTGACTGTATGAAAACAAAACAAAGGGAAGTTATCGCAAAGTGATGAAAACTAGCGCTATCGCAGAATCGGGTTAGAAAAAGAGTTGTATGGTTACCTTCACTTGTGATGTTGATCACAAGTATCCTTCAACCAATCATTAGTAGTTTGGGCACCATCCCCAAGAACGGCGCCATTTGATTCGTGCCACGTGAGGTTTAACTAAAATCAACAAAATTTATACACTCTTAAAAGCCTTACTACACGCGTAGTCAAGCTACTCGCAAGATAGTGGTTCAGGGTTTAACACTCTGGACGGGGTTTTCATCCTAAAAATGATTTGCATATAAGTGTACGAAGGTAATATTCTCTATTTGGACTTTTGGATTTTTGTTTCAAAACGCAGGATGAGTTTGAAAACCGATTAACCTGTGAAAAACTGAATATGAAGGTGAAAGTTAACTTTGAAGACGAGGGGTCACTAACTTGCAACTTGCCAAACAAGTGTCCCTGTTTTATCCTCGCTACTATGACAAGCAACCTATAGTCCCAAATATAACCGGGATCTATGTTTAACTAGCAAACCTCGTCTAAAACACTCTTATTTGAGTCAACACAGTAGCATGCATCTATGGCCCCTTTACTGTTTGAAACCCTAGCATTAAATATCATCCGAGGCTCCAAAGACCATCTAAATTTTAACCACGCTGCACCTTAGCGTCAAGTATGCACTGCATCCCGAAGCATAGTAAGTATTGGCCAAATTAATAACATTCAATGCTATTCAGCCATTTTGAGAAGATAGGGGGGTCATAAACACAAAGACTAGCTTAATACAAGAGGACAACCTCGGCATATGCCCCACTTCAACAAGCTAGCTTCCTTCCTCTTCAAAGAAAGGAGGCTTTAGCCAAGCATCTCTTGAGCTGTCATCCCCAAGAGGGTGTTTGGCAGCCAAGAAAATAAGGGAAAGAGGAGAGAAGAGAAAAGCAAAACCCTAACTAAAACTAATTTAATTTTTATTTACAAAATTAAAAACTTGCCAAAAGGTTTCTCTCTTCAATTGTTGCTTAGGGTTACAAAATGAGAGGGGCTTATATAGGCCACCTCAATGTATGAAAATACCATGAAGCCTAACAATTTGGCTAACATTAGGGACAAGGGAGTAATACACCAAATTTGAAGCCAGTTAGCATTAATTACAAAAAGTGTGACAAGGCGTTGAATCGCTAAGGTAGAATTAATTTCATTGAGTAATGATTTCTAGCTACGGTACTCGCTTAGTTAGCTAAAATTTCGCTAGCCAGCTTAAATCGCCAAGAGATAGCAAAATGCAAAATTTCGCTTAGGTAGTGGTGGGATTCGCTTAGCGTAAATTTATGTGAGTAGCTTAAAATGTATAAAATTTCGCTAGAACAAAGGCTAGCGAAATTCCCGGTGTCTAGTTTAAAATTAAATTTCGCCTACATTGTAAATTTTCATAAGGCCGCGAAATTTTCGAACTCAATTAAATTTTCGTTGAATCTTAGCGAAATTCCTGGGATTGCTGATCTTCACTGCATTGCTTCCTGTTCCTCTACTGCATCAACTTTCATCACTTTGCCTTCATTCTTTCTTTGATTTTTGGTCTGTTTGATGACTGACAATTGAGTTCAATCTTCATGATTCATCATATGTCTCGATATTGAACTCCCAAAGAAAACTCCAAACAACCAAAAATAACCTCCAAACGGCATTAGTGATACTAAGAAGACTAACACTTCAATCGTATAATGACATGATTAGCGCGCAAAAGCACTCCAATACTCATTCAATATGGTTCAAAAATAGCACTTTTTTGGGCACTAATCATATGCAGTGGTGGCTACTAAAGGTCTGTGAATTGCAAGGAGTAATCAGCCAAAAAAGATGAAGAGATATTTGTTTTAAGCATCAACACCCACCGCAGTTTCAATCGCTTCAATTCAAAGCCATCGCTGAGACCACTTCACCACCGGACACCCAACACCATGGAGTCAACCTAGTTATCGGCAGGGGTTAAGGAGATCATTCTCCTCGACCCCCTCCTTGAGTAATTTTGAAATTGAACTGGTCCGTGTTTTCAAAAACCTGATCATAGCTCAACAATTTTGCTTGGCCTTAATTTAGTTAATTTTGATAATTTCATTTATTTTTCTAAAGTTTCCTAAATTAGCGCTTTTCCTTTTTAGTAATTTTGTTTATATACTATAGTATTTTGGTATTAAATTTTAATTATAGTTTTATATATAATAATTCTCATTATAATTTTTTTAATTTCATATATATCAATAATCAACCACTCGAATTTCGATTTCCAGGTGTGGTATAATCGTTAGCTACCCGCTAAAAATAGCGAAAAACTGGTGTAGGAGACCCCTTCGGCCATCGCTCAAACGCCCCATTTAAACCCGGGAGAGGGGGATGGCCAAAAGGTCACTCATATCTCCCCGTCTCTCCCAAATTTCCGCCATACCTCGAGTCCCAAATTCTCCGCCGCCGTCGTCACTCCCACTACCAAAGCTAGTGCCCCAGACGATCGATTCACTAGTGCCGGCCAAGTAGAGACTCACTTTGCACCCCGCTCTCCTCGCCTTTGCCACGCCCATCGGCTTGTCCATAGACACACCCGCTGATACAAGACGAGCCCTCGGGTGTTCACAACCTGAGCTGCCGGCCTAGCCGAGCCATCTCGCGAGCCTTCATCAAGGCTCTACACCGCCTACTCAAAGACCCTCTTGCCCTTGGTTCAGCTAGTTGTGCCCTGCTCCAGCGGTTAGACCTTTACCGAGCCTAATTTGGCTATTACAGAGCCTGTGTGAGCCATAGCCAGTGAGCCCTTAGTTGTCGGCAGAGATTCTACTCGCAAAGACTCCGCTGTCCACGTGAGCCTCGTGATCGCTTATACGTTGCCTTAGTTACATTTTCATCAGCAGAGCCCTCTTCTAGTGTTTTATTTAGATTTCAGTATGGTTCGTACTCGAGGTGGGTCCCGCCTTCGGCCGCGGGTCAGATTCAGTACACCCGAGCGAGAGGCCCCATCCGGTCCTCTGCCCAGCACTCATCACCGGTCCCCGAGGCGCACCGAGGAGCCCTCGTGGATTTCCCTGTCATATCGACACCGATGGGACCCTGGCCCCATCACCTATGTACCTCGGGGAGGAGAGTTAGGAGGGCCCGGCCTCTGCTGGCCCGCATCCGCCCCGGGCCGGAAGTCACCTTCCTCCTACCGCAGCCATCACCAATACATCGGCCGTAAAGGCGACATCATCACCTCGCCTCGCCACCGCCCAGGATCGTGGAGGCCGTTGTTCGTAGGGAACCTCATTTCGGGGAATGTACGGCTCCACCGCAGAGATTTTCATCAGGAGTCATTCTACGACGTCCTAGCGCTGAGGGCTGATCCTGTGCTTTAGGATTCTAAGTGAGGTCGACGAGGATTATTCTACCGGCTTCACGACTCGAGGCAAGATATTACCCACGAGTGGTGCTGTAGTTTTATCACTCGATGACATCTCGAGGAGCAGATGGTCCGCGTGAGCTTCAGTTCTCTATCGATGATCGTCGAGTACTCGTAGCGGTCGATAGAGTCACATTTTTTAGTGCCCGCGTGATACCGCCGGCCAATGCGTAGGGTTATAGAGATCAGCCCACCCGACCAAATACGAGATGGTCTCGAACACCGCAGACACCACAAATGATCTCAAGATTTCTTTTCAGGAGGCGTGCCCCGTCGCATGATTGACCATTTATTCCGACCGCCTATTCCCTACAAAGATTATGTGCGTATGAGGGGGAGCCATCTCCGAGGCTTTTTACCGAATCTCTGGGATATCGGGTTCAAATTCTCCGGAAATGTGATGACCTCCTTGATACATTTTGAGGAGAAGGTCCACCGAAGGACCTAGTACGAGCAGAGAGCATTCCACTCATCGATGCCGGTACTACTCCGCCAAAGTTCTCGTTACTATGGGATTCCCAGAGGAGCCGAGGATTGAGATGAGAGTTCGATGCCCTTTGGTTCTGTCAGCGGAGCGGGTGATGACCATGCCCGTATCTTTCCATCTCCGACAGCAGGACCAGGAGGAGGTACCGGGTCAGGTGGCCGAGGACTTCCATAGAGACGATGTGCCTGCCCCTGAGCCCGAGATACAGAGGAGTCCAGCTCCGCAGATGTCACCTCCATCTCCTCCTCCACACACCACATCCGCAGCTGCAGCAGATACACCTGGCCCATCCTACTCAGCACACCATTCACCTGAGTATGTTCACGCCAGCTCGCGAGAGATAGCAGGTGTGATGGATGCCATATGTCTATTACAGCCTACACGGTGCAGCCCAGATCGAGGTTTGCCTCGCTGTCACTCCATGCTGCAGCAAATTATGACTCACCTGGGTCTTCCTGGGTGTTCGGACGAGGGAGAGGAGCCTACAAGAAGAAGATCCGCATTCGATGTGCTGGCTCACAGCGTTAGCTACAGTCATTGCACTCCACCACCACCAATGCCAGTGAGGTGGTTAGGTTTCTTTTATGATTTTGCATAGTTACCGCCTTTATCAACTCTACGCTAATTTTGATTAGATTCATGTATTAGCCATAGTAAAGAAAGGATATTTTATTTCCTTTTGTATGTTTAGCTTTGGTATGCATGTATTCAGCTTTGGCTATATCAAAAGCTATTTGGTATATATATACACACTTTTGCATAAACTTTTTGTGCCGCCATCTTATGTAATTGTTTTTGTCTTCAATTGGACAATTGAATTGCTTTTAATCGGGACAATTGAATTTGCTTTTAATTGCAAATTGAATTGCCTTTAAATGGAAATTGAAACCCCGTTTGTCACCTTTATGTTAGAACAAATTCCATGTTTGATTTAATTTGGTCGGCTTGAAATTCCAAAGATGCTTAACTTGAACATTCCCTTAAGCTAATTCACACACCGCACAACTGCATTGTTTCCAATAGGCTATGAATTTGTTTACCTCCTTTCGCTTTGAAAAGCCGGCCTTATGCATGTTGGCAACCTAGGATAGGTTTGTGTTACCCATATTAGAAGACCAATGTTGTCTTCCAAAAAGGAAAAGAAAAGAAAAAGAAAAAAGAAAAAGAAAAAGAAAAGAAGAAAAAGAAAATAATAAAGTCGTGAAGCCTCGCTCTCTTGAAACCCAATGTCCGTGTGTATGGCAGCCTTGAAGCCCGATGCCCTAAGCCCTAATTGGCTGGGAGTCATCGATGAAAGTTCGCATGCGGCGGATAGGTAGAGTTTAACGATTTGTAGGTGCTTGATTTTCAAGTCATACGTAGTCCTGTGGTGAAGCCTCGTAGTTCGTGGGTCATTGATCCTTTTTGGCTCGATGCCCTAAACCTTAATTGCTGGGAGTCATCGGGTGGACCTCGCTACACCGACTTTGGTGAAGTCGAATTTAAGCATTGCACCCTACATTGTAGTCGAATAAAGAAAGAAGAGCGTAACTATCCTTATCTAGGTTGCTCAACTCTTGCGCCATGCCGTTGTTAGTCGTGTGGGGACAATTTTACAATTTATCGCCCGACCGTTACATAAAGAACCATTAGACTTTGGTGGAAATTCAAGTTAAGAGTCTTGGAACCAATATTGACCTGAAATTGTTCTTGTATGGTTTTGGCTCTTTCATGGCGGTTTTCAAACTTGGTGTCAATTTTTCGTTTAAAGGTATTGTTTATTTGTATACACATTTTTGAAACTAATAAACTTTTGAAAATCATCGCATGCATCTCCTTTTGTTTTTGCATCGTTATGACTCAGCAACGCTTTCGGTGTTAGGGGTGTGATTAAACAAAGTGCTATTTTGAACCCTATATTAGATAGGTTTTGAGTGCTTTTTGCGTACTAATCATGTCATTTATGCCAATTGAAGTGTTCAAGTCTTCTTAGTTTCACTTATGCCGTTTAGAGGTTATTTTTGGTTGTTTTGCAGGTTTTTGCGTACTTTGGGAGTTCAATATCGAGACATAAGATGAATCATGAAGATTTAACCCATTCATCAGCCATCAAGCAAACAATAAATCAAAGAGAGAATGAAGGCAAAGTGAAGAAAAATCAATGCAAGAGGATGAGGCAAAGCGTTGAAGAATCATCAATTCGTGGAATTTTCGCAAGATTGCAAAATTTCACGATTGCTAAATTATACCTTAGCGAAACAATCTTACGAAATTGTGAATTTTCGCTAGACCTGTGATTTTCTCTTGCTATTCATTCCTAGCGTAAATTTTGCATTCGCTACTATAAGAATTTCGAAGCAATAGCTTAAATCCCTCGCTTAGCTAGCTTAAATTGCCACGTCTAGTTTAAAATTCCCGATTCGCTTATTCCTGGGTGATTTCGCTAATGAATAAATTTTTGCTACCTAGCTTAAATCGATATGCCTTAGCGAAATTCACATTTTGTCATACTTTTTGTAATTAATGCAAACCGACTTCAATTTTGGTGTATTACTCTCTTGTCCCTTAAATTAGCCAAAATGTTAGGCTTTATTGTATTTTCATACATTGGGTGGCCTATATAAGCCCCCTCCCATTTTGTAACTAAGGAAGAAGGGGGGAGAGAAATCTTTTGGCACATTTTTACTTTTATGTAAATATCTCGTAGCTTTAGTTAGGGTTTGGTGTTCTCTTCTCCTCTCTTTCTTCTTCATTTTCAGGGCTACCAAACAACCCTCTTGAGGATGAGACAACCAAGAGATGCTTGGCTAAGCCTCTTTTCTTTGAAGAGTGAAGGTATCTAGCTTGGTCTGCACTACAGGTTGTCCTCATGTGCCGAATGCTGCATCGTATTATGGCTCCCATCTTCTCAAACTAGGGGTTGAATATCATTTAATGTCATTAATTTGGCCAATACTTACCATACTTTAGGATACAAGGTATACTTATCGCTAGATGCACTGTGGTTTTATTGTCTTACGAGCCACCGAAATGATGTCAATGTTGGGGTTTTAAAACTAAAAGGGGTCAGAGATGCATGTTAATCAGGTTGACCTCAAATAGAGTGATTCTAGAGTTAGCTGCTAGTTAAACATAGATCCTGCCAGGCTTGGACTATAGGTTGCTTGTCATAACGCGAGGATAAAACCCGAGGACACTTGTTCGCCCTAAGTTACCAAGTTAGTGACTCCAAATCTTCAAAGTTAACTTTTCACACTTCATTTTCAGTTTTTTTACAGTTAATCAGTTTTCAAACTCATCACACTATTTTTGAAGCAAAAATCCAAAAAGTCCAAATAAAAAGCCTTACCTTTTGACACTTATGCAAATCATTCCTAGGATGAAAACCCATCCCCGTGTTCGACCCTAGACCACTATACTCGCAAAGAGCCGACTACTAGCAGCAGGGAGGAACTTAGGTATATAAATTTTGTTGATTTTACTCACTCCCAACGTGGTACCGAATCAGCCACCGATATCCCGTTGGGAGGATGCCTTCTGCCTCCCCGCCTAATATGTAATGCCTCCCACCATATGAGAAATTCTCACGGTTCCTCGTCGGATGGTGTGTATGGGTAGATTAGGATTTGGCTTTTGAAATGATAACTTTGCCTGCTCAATGATTTTTAGCCTCTTCACCACCATAAGAACCCTCTTCGTAACCTCATCGCACTTTTCTCATCAATTCTCTTTCTACTCGCTTCTATTTCATGAGCAAAGGTGTATTCTTCCTCCTGTTGTCCATCCTATGCACATATAGCATCCAACTTAGCTTCCACATGGCTGTCATCTTACTCAGCTCCATGACCCCCTTTTCCTCTCTATGCATTACCCTTGAAAACTCGTGATGGAGCTTTCTATATTGCATTTTGCCAAGTCCTACCCATCTCTTTGCCCCTTCAAGACTTTTTTTCGCTGAACGCTCCACAAAGATGAAGCATCGATAATATTCTCGGATGTATCATCTGTATGATACACTATATCCATCCTCGTAAATTCTCAAGTCTATTCCATGCATTGGGCACCTTCAAAGAATCTTGAATCTTTCCTGCCACACACAGGCTCTCATCTTCCCTAGTTGGAACAATTACAACATCTTCTCTTCACTCAAGTGAGAGATGAGAAAAATCCGCTTAAGTGAGTTTCTACCTAACTCTTCCCTAAGATCAACAGATCCATATGGTAAATGATTCATACCATGTGGCTGCTATATCTCTATAAGAAAATGGGAAGAGATGGCTTTATCACCGGGTTCACACCGTTTCAAACATCAGATAGCCATCCCCAGAAATCTTCCTGTGTGCTCATTCGATCTTCATAGATGACCAAGAACCGATGTCAGGTTTCAACCATTGTAATTAAGGCCTAGCTTTAGTTCAAAATCACCGCTTGCATCCACCGGGAGGCTGTCCGATTGCGTGCACTTTGACATGAGGCCTCCCGCAACCTCCACAGTCGCAATGGGGGTCTTCGCCGCCGTCCTCTCGTCGCTTGGTCATGTATCTCTCTCTCTCATAGTCGCTGCTTTCGCTTCTTGTCTTTTTCTTAAGCTCCTGCCGCTTTCCAATTCGTTGTCTCGCTGAATCAAGCCGATTCTCAAGCTCTATGCATTAAAGGTTTTCCTAAATAAAATACTCACATTAATAGGGATTAGCTCAAACCCAACAAATATTTTCAACATAGCTTGTTAAAAAATTAGTGACTAATATTGAACACGAAAAGCTATTTTGTTTTTTTTTCTTAAAAATGTCCAATTATATTTCTTTCTCGGGCCGAATATTGAATCAATTTAATCTTCATCCCCAAGATCCATTTGCAAACTTGTCGGACCAAAAGACTCCATGTACAATTCATATAATAATTATTACCAAGGACTATTGTCTAATCCTCAAAGAATAATGCCATGGAAACTCAAGCACTTATATTTCTTTGCAATTATACTGATTAAAAATGGCTTCTTAAGACTAGATAAATTTCTTCCGGTTTTGATCCATGATTCTCAGCAAGTACATCAACAAGTAATAAAGTGGATTTAAGTCCGTATATCATCCTGACAAGAGATCTCAAGAATTCACAATCAACTACCCCGACTACTCAAGCTCTATATCATCGGACTATGATTCTCAGAATTGATATATTCCTAGCAACCTGAAAATAATGAAAGAATAATCTATGTAAAATTAGAACAAAATGAAATAATGCTTAAACTAAATAAAAGAAATGAAGAAATAGATCTACCGCTTAGTTTTTAAAGGGAGCATTAAAAATACCACAACTGCTGTAACATCAATTCCCGTTATTTACTATGTAGCTTTACTTCATGAACTCATTTATAATCCGTCCATGAGAAGCAATGCTATGTGGACTTCTTTAATGACATATTTCACTCATTCCACTTTCCGGCTTCTCGAATGTGCAAGAGGATTAGATAATCACTTAACTCAGCTGCTTGTTATGGGTATTTTTCTTTTCAATATCATACCTTAACATGGACTGTGAACCCTAGCTCCTCGCGACATGTGCCAAAACATCGGGTTTACACTACATCGGTTTCTCATCTCTCCAAATCGGGAACAACGGCCCTTCCTAATAAATCCTTGCCAGATGATTGAACCAGATCGTCAACTTCAGGTGAACTCTTCCACATTTTAATTGATGTCATTCAACTCATTCTCAGTTTCAAGTGAGAAGAAGATTTATCGGGACAGAATTTACAGAGTCTATTGGGATCCCCAAATATTAGTTCGCATACCCTCTTATTATTGTTCAAAACTCAGAATGCCTCCTCGTGTCACTCAGAGGGCCTCCCGAAATCGAGCATGGAAACAATCCTATTACGTATAGGACACTAATATTTGGATCGATACAACAATAAACATCAAAACTCACTAGTAGATTCAAGTATGAAGTTCAAATGACTCGAGCAATTTATGAAGATAAAATTCCGAACAACAGCAGAATTGAACTAAGTCGGGTTTCTAAATTACTAATATACCAACAGCACTCCTTGGATCAAAAGAACTACTATAGATCGAAACCTGGAAGTTTGAATCAAAATTTGTTTGGACTTCAAACGAACCAGCAAAGAATTTGAAGAAATTAACACTTCGTATCTCACCTTCAACTTCAACAACTATCATCCAGATCCTAAAATTCATAAAGAAATAATGCAATCTACTAATCTAATCTAAAAATAACAAAGAAACAATTAAAGCAAAAAGAAAATAAAAATAAAATTAACTACACGAGCTCTTGCCACCCGTACTCTTCCTGAGTCAAGAGCAATTTTCTTCAGAGCAAACAGATTTATGGGGTTCAAATGGGCCTAACTTCATGCACCTATTTGTGGATTTCAAAATAATCAGCCTATTGCTGGTTCATGTCGCGACTCCATTTGTGTGTCGCAACCTTGACTTGATGTCGATACCTCTCTTTCATCAGATTTCACCGTTTCCGCTTATTGAGCCGTTTCGATGTCGCTACTTCAATCATACGCCGCGATCATATTTCGCATTTGACTGTTTCCGTGTCGCTGATCAATCATACGCCAGAATCTCATCTTTTTCTCGCATTGTGATCTTCTTTGAGGTCGCGTAATTTCAATCATACGCCGATTGCTTTTTTGTTCGCCCAGAGCGTAAGCTTTATCCGCCGGTAAACTTGCATTTAACACTTCTTGATCCATGTCGCGACAATAATGACGCCGCGGCATCTCCTTTCTCGCCGGTTTCGAGGTCGCTACTTAACTCATACGTCACATCGTTATGCTTATGAGCCTTTGATGTCGGGAAGTTGATTTATTGTTGACTTGTCTTCAGCGATTCTTGGGTATGATGTCACGCACAAGAATGATGTCGCGACTTCCATTCTTTGCAATGATGTCACTAATAAAAGATTACCATAATCCCTTGCAACGGATGTAGCGACCACTAAAGGACGTCGTGACCTTCTTTCATTGTAACTGATGTCGCGACTACTAAAAGACGTCGCGACTTCACCTTTACTTCAACTGATGTCGCGACCACTAAAGGACGCCAGCGATTTCACCTTTTTACTTCAATCCGATGTCGCAATTAATACAGCGACGTTATACATCTTCTCGCATTCAAGCAGCCTGATGTCTCTATCTGCTCTAACCGCCGCGTGAACTTCTATGTTCAAATTTCTTGAAAATCTTTGTTGCAACTTCTAATTAGTGTCACGAATTTCCATGTCTACCGCTATTTAATTCGCCGCACTGCAAACAAAGCCTTCACATTCATCTCGCTTTACGGCTCCTCGTCGCCCATTTGGGAGTTTGGTGCTGCCACCGCGTTATTCTTCTTGGTCATCGGCCAAAAGTCACGACATCAAGTCTTTCAAAATTAGTTGCACTTTACTTGGAGAAGGTCGTTCTTATGGCTTTGTAGTCGCCTTCCCCCTTGTCATACCTCATGGTGGTATCAATGACGTCATTTATCTCCGTCGCGGTCGCTAGGGACGCCGCAATGATGTTGCGATACCAACTTCTTCATTCGATTGCTTTATTCTCGACCAAGTCAGATTTTTGTCTCACCCTTTTCTGTGTCACACTTCACTTATTCGCTTCTTCAGCCTTCTTCTTCTCTTCAAAGCCAAATTCTTGTTGAGGTCGTGACTTGAATTGCCGGAAACCGCACTCCCCGTCGCGACTTCGCCCGCTTGACTTAAATTCACGCAGGTCGATTTCTTATGATTTTCTAAAAATTTGATTTTCCACGTATTTTCCCGCAAGTTGAATTCGATTCAATTATCGCTTTTCTCGCAAACAATTCATCATTGTTCTCATTATAAACTCGTAAAATGTATTAAAAATCTCATGAGTTTTTAGACTCCATCGCAGCCCAAAGCCTGTGAGATTTAAAGCAAACGGTCGAGCCCAAAGTTCCTCGCTTATATTTCAAAACGACGGCTGAGCCCGTGCTCCCGTGGTGATTTAAAGCAACTACTGAGTCTAGTCTGCTTATTTTTCAAAGATGCGGTCGAGCCCAGTTCTCAGATTTATAAAAAAGTTTTGTGCTTTTAAAGCAAGAGATTTGAGAAATGTTTTATACATTTTTAAAGCAAGAGGTTTATAAAAGTATTATAAACTTTTAAAGCAAGCAAGGTAAAGCAAGCAAGCAAGAGAATTGAGAAGAGTTTTATAAGCTTTTAAAGAAAAGCAAAGCAAAGCAAGCAAGCAAGCAAGGGAATTATGAAAAGTTTTTAGAAACTTTTAAAAGCAAGAAAGTATAGAAAGTTTAGAAACTTTAAATTGGGCAAGCAAGGCTTCTTGAAAATATTCGTAAAGAAGTTTTTAGTAGTTTCAGATGTTTTCTCGAAAAGAAAACATTTTTATAACGTATACACTCACCGAGCTCATTTAGCTCATTATTTTGTATTTTAAAACTATTTTCCTGTGCACAAAGCACTCCGACGCCGGGAGTAGATTGTATTTTTCCTCTGACATTGTGCAAGGCTGTAATTAAGAATTATTTTGTAAGGATAAGCACTTTTTAATTTCAGAGTATTGGAACTCATGTATGTACACATAGTGTGTTTTGTGAAAATGTAGAGAATATTGATGTGGCTGCATATTTGGAAAACGTGTAAGTTGTGTATACAGTGGATTTGGAATTATATCATATGCAACACATAAGCTTCCGAGGTTTTACCACTGCCAAGATTTTACCAAATCCTTGAGTTGAAAAAGAAAGAAAAATTTTTATACGAGGTTTAAGCAAGCAATACGGCTTCGCTTCACAGAGTTTCTAGCTGTTAGAGGTAAACTACCGATTTTCTCGTGAGTGGCCGGCACACCCGCCACGGTAGGTGGGTCAGGGTCGCTGGTGGGTCGTGGTAAAGACCCATCGGTTAAGATTAATTGGGATAGGGTCCACTTCATTGAGGTAGCAAATAAATGGATCTTTGATAAGATCGTGGGGGGTGCATTTTTTTGTCGTCCAATTCCATTGAAGATGGCTTGCCAGAGGACCCTGCCCATTGAGTTATTTTTTTTTTTTTGTCATCTAAATTAAAGGAATGTGAACCCTAAAAAATAATTGTTAATTTCTACAAAAAGTACACACTCAAAAGTAAAACCTAAAAAATATCCTATTAATCAGTTAGAATTAAAATTATGGTAGTACATCGAGTTGTAGAATGGACTACCATAACTAGTTAATACAAGACTATTAATACCGAATGTACTACCGAAAAATGAAAAACGTAAACTAGTTATGGTAGTACGAAACAAAAACATTCAGTAAAAAAAGGAAACAAAACAAAGCAAAAACAAAGAGAGAACGATTAAACCTTTGTAATTGTAATTAGCCAACATGGTCTTCAATGAGGTAAATATTCGTTCCGGTATTGTTGCACAAATTGAATGAGTTGGTCAAAGTTGCGAAATGAATCATGCAAGTTGAGGACCACATTTACTGTAAGACCCGAGAAATTCCAATTTTTGGAAAAAGGGCAAAATGGTAATTTCGATTACAAAATGGTAATTTCGTTAAAAAAAAAAAAAAAAAAAATCTGGAAATTCTTATTTTTCCGATTCTGGATGATGAAACGGATTTCACCGTTAGAATCGCTCAAATCTAGCTAGCACGCAAAATTCGCAGGAATTCAGACACGGAGTTGACACGCTTTTCAAGGCATCGCGCCTGGTGCCGTGAAACGATTTTCTCGATGCGAATAAAGCATATAACGTACTCATGTGCCATAAGTGGCATGAGTAGAGAAACGATGAAAATGGACGGCCGAGATAGTGCCGAATGTCAAAACTGGGAAATGAGGGACAAAATTGGCATTATTGAGATTGTTAAGTTGGATAATAAGACGAAAAAGTGAATAGTATTCATCTTCTCAAATTCAAAAGGGGGAAAACGTGAAAAGCAAGAGGAGAAGATGCAGTAGCCGGATTTGGTCATTTCTAGAGTGAGAGAGTCTAACTTCTCTCTACATTTACTACATTCGACCGCTTAGCCGCCGGACAAGAAGTGGAAGTCGCTTCTACGTGCAGAGGGCTTCGCTGCTGGTATCGGATTTGGTGGAGTTTCTCAACTCCGTGGAGGTAGGGGTTTCTCCTTACTTCTGGGCTTTTTAATTTTATTTAAGTGTTTTTCTAACAGCCGTTAGCCGAGGCCTTGAATGGCAGCTTGATCTGCCCCAAAACTCGAGACCGAATTGATATAATTTTGAAACCATAATGGAGCGTACTGCGACTGGCCTACCTACCGATTGGGTGATTAATTGTGCATTTGCTCGTTGATGCATGTATTGATTGTAATGATGCCGAAATGGTCATGGAAAAACCCGGTTCACTAAGTGAACCATGATTTGTGATTTCCTGAATAAGAAATCGCGGTTTCACTATTCCCTAAACAAAGGTTTCTCAAAATAAATTTTTGCAGAATTAATATGTTTGGTCGAGTAATTCAAGTAGAATTGTTTCGTGTTTGATCATTAGCCCATGTGAGCTAATTTTGATGTGATAAAAATGCTTAATTACATAACATGACGTGTGATTGAATTTTTATGAATATATGCATGTTTTATATTTACATGTGACATGCATCAGAATGAATTGGCATCATGCATTCCATATGCACCGGAGCACCTGCAGATGATACAGGAGTGAGTGCATGAGTGTGAGTCTCGAGAAAATGGTTTCGAGGGTTGTCTAAAACTAAATATGATCGGAGGGTAGTCCATACTAAAGAAAAATATCAATCGTCGGAGACGGCCCAATCGATATACACTGAGCAGAGAAGTCCACAACAATATCAATCAGTTGAGACTTAATCAATTGATATATACACACTCCGGGAGGGTCAGCTCCACAAACAAAATAACAAAAAAAAAATTCCTATACGAGGCTTAAAGGAAAGTGTGAGGAGTCGGGGACTGCATGAGTTGATAAGTTAGACATTCAAGCAGATCATGCATTTCATTGAATGAGTGTTTATTTTTGCTACAGATCGCACTTAGGGTGGAGAAAATCCACTCTAGAGGATTCCACATCGAGCATTAGCTCACTCGTCGAGGATACTATTTTACATGTACAGGAGCGTGCGAGGGAGACGTGCCGTCCTAGAGGCCGAGAAGCTTGTGAAGAAAGTCGGGTTGTGGCTTTGATGATTTTATACATGTATTAGAATTCCCCTAATTTTAATATATGTGTTGTATAAGAGTAAAACATTTGAACTTCGGAACTATTGAGAGTAGTTGGATCCATACTGGCATGTTTTATGGGTATTGTTTATGGCCCAAGTGGTCTGCGATCTATGTTGTGATTATATTGGACTGTTTGGGACAAAGTTATATGTAGGTTTTCTTAGATTGGGCAGAGCTCCCGCACAAAGGAGACTCATCGATGAAAATGCCCGGGTCACCCGACATTCACGCAGTATCCGGCCGACGGGTAGTCAACGGACCCCCTGCTCGGGGCGCCACTCCGCATCGAGTTACTGCATACCCGCCACCTAGGGCTTGAGGGGATTCGCTTAGGCCATGGTCTTTTATGTAAGAACATCACCACTAGGTGTGGTCTGGCTGTCGAAGGTTTAGGTATGAGATTACCTTAGGAAATCACGACAAAACTAAGACACTGCATGCGCATGTAAGGCGTGTTTTGGTGTGATCGGATTTTGGTGAAGTGTGCGTCGCATGCCGCCGTGGCATAACATGAATTGCTAGGTATGTTATGTGATTGAAATTATATGATTGATATGTTTGCTGATAGCATGTGATGAAGTGTGAAATTTTTGGAGTTTACAAGCAGTAAATCGAACAAAGGAAATAAAAGAAATAAATTTTACAAAATTTATTTGGTTTTATGACAAGAAATAAAATTTTTTAAATGAATTTTTAAAGTGAAACTCATAAAATTATTGAGTAGGACTTGTTCAAGCTAATTGCTGTAATGGAGTAGCAAGGTGAGGCTATCAAAATGAAAAATATGAGGGTGAAGAAAATACCTTTCTTGGTTGCCTTACAAGTTGTAAATTGAAGCAGGTAATTGAGTAAAATAAATTTTTATACCTATTCTGAGTACTATGGAAAATGAAAAATAGGTATATTTTTTTTCAAAAGGGTCGCAACAAATGAAAAAAATGATCTCGAACCCGAATGGGCCACGCCACGGAGCATTATTAGGCGCCGGCGCCAAGGCAGCCGGGCAGCGCGCGCTGGCACTAGCAGGCGCGTAGGCGCGTGCACAACAAGAGGGGCGTAGGATCGGCGCGTGCGCGTGGCGCGCGGGAGCGCGGAGCGGGCGCGCGGCGCGCGCGGGCGACGCGCGCGCGCAAGCTGGGCGCGGGGCGCAGGCGCGAGCGGCCGGGCGCCGGGGCGCGGCGGCGCGGCGGCGCTGGCTTCGCGCGCGCTCGCGCCACGGCGCGGCCGGAAGGCGCCGGGCGCGCCGCCGGCGCGCTGGCCGCGGCTCGGCGCTGGCCGGCGCGCATGCTGGGCCGCTGGTGCCTCAAGACTGCTCAGCTCTCACTCGCTGATTCCAGTTTTGACTCGCATCGCTCTCGAAATAATTTTGGAAAAATATTCAAAAAATATATATATAATTTTGGAAAAAAAATCAAATAAAATGAGCTAAAATTTTCGAAAAATAAAAATTTCAAAAATGAAATTTTTGTTGATCAAAATGATTTGTTTAAAAATGAAATTATGTCTTGCATTGCTTATGAATGCAAGGACTTGGTATATGAACTAATTCTGTGTATGAATAGTATCTCGGGGCTGTGCTTATGCCTTAGAGATACTGTATTGTATTTAACTACCATTTGAAATTGTGATTGCACGGTTGTTGCGTAGGAAATTATATGCATGGTGTAATGTGTGAGCAGGAAAAGGGTGAATAAAGTAAGGTTAGGAACTAAGTGACCTTAGGATTCGATAACGAAATGAACAAGAAAGCTTAGAACCTATTGAAATAAATAAAATGATGTTTGGAATTTAGCACCATTTAGAAATTAACTGTCATTCATGGTTGTCAAGTCTATTAGTAATTAGCATGCATTGCTAATTAGACCGAAATGAAATTAAATGATTCTGTTGCCATTGGAAATACGATGGCTAGTTTTCCAGGACGAGGACGTAGAGGGCGTCCCACAGTGGTACCGGTCGATACCACCGGTATTTGATCGCAGTTTCTGCTAAGGCCGTATGTATTAAGGCGGTTGCTATCGCACGTGCTAGCATAAATGTAGTCAAGGAGGCCCCCAGGAACCTCCCAGGTTTAGGCGCATCCTCCGACATTCACAGGGGGGAGATCCGATGGTGGTAGACCATTGGTTCATACAGATTGGGAAGGTGTTGTGGTGTCATAAAATTACCGACACTACCAGATTAGACTAGTCGTGATCCATTTAGAGAGTGAGGGCCAAAATATTTTGAAATGGGTAAGGACCTCGAGACCTTGGGAGGAGCTTTTCAGAGGTGAGTTCTCCTAGGGATTAGGAGAGAACAAGGATGATATGTTGAGGTTATGAAGTTAGAGATCTCAGACTTACCCACAATGGACCCGAGGATCATGGACATGTCGAGTCTCATGCCACCCTGTGGATGGATCAGTCGACACCATGTGGTCAGCATCGATCAGTGGAGACAGAGGGTTACCGACACACGCAGGATCTGCATTCTGTGGTAACTGTGGGGACAAGCATGATATTTTGCCCCATACACGAGTCCGTGTGTGTCGTGGATACACGGGTTGGCTATGAGCCTACCCTTATAGGACGAGGAGAGACCAGACTTAGATCTACCCCTCGAGTAGTGTCCGAAAGTATGTGGATGTTTTCCAGATAAGCCACCCGGGACTACTCTCCATAGAGGGTCGAGACGGTGACGTTACACCCTCGGTACTTCACCCATCTCACTACGCATTGGATGGGCACTACTGAGTCATAGAGAACTCGTGAGTCCGCCACAAGCAGCCTACCGATAAGGGGGTTCATTGTAATCGAGTACTTCACCACGTGGGCGCTCCCAGGCTCGTTCATGTGAGAAGAAGGACAAAACCCTTCGACAGGCATTGATTACCGATTAGCTGGAACAGGTTATGATCAAGAATTCCAGACCATTACCGAGGATTGATGATTTGTTTGACCAGTTGAGAGGAGCGAGTCTACTTCCAAGATGTAATTCTTCGAATCGTTACACACGTACCGAGGGTTAGGGAGACATATATCCCTAAGATAAAGATTTAGATGCACATGCATGCAGCACTGAGCTTACTAAGGATGCCCTTGGATTGACGACGCGCCACAGCATTCATGGATCTCTGGCGCATAGGGGGTATTCCAACACTATCTAGGATCGCTTGTCGTAGCTTCTTCGTGGATGACATTTTGATCTACCTTAGTCGAGTGGGAACATGAGTATCACTCGAGAATTGTTTTGGCGCTTGCCGAGAGACCATCGGGCTGTAATGCTAAAGTTCAAGACGCGGTTGGGCTTACGAGGTAAGATTTTTGGGGCACGTGAAATGCAAGACGGGAGTGTCATCGACCCGTATAGAAGGCCGGAGGCGCTGATTGCGCCACGGTAGGGGTGATGCAACCAACAAAAAATTTATATTCTGTGCCCCACGCCGTAGTCAAGCTAACGCAGCGATGGGCCGGCCCAGTGGTCAAACATGTGATGGGCTTTCTTCAGATAAATGATTTGAGTGAAGTCAAAAATGGTGAATTAAATTTGATTTAAGGTTTTTGGTAAAACAAGGAGTTGGATGGTGCAAATTAAAAATAAAATAAGCAAAGAAAATGTAAAATGGAACCTTGAAGTAATGTGCCATCGGGTTTATGGTCTTAAGGTAAACCACATGTCCCCTGGTATTTTTTCCTCGCGCCGGGAGGATGATGGACATAATCATTTCCCGAACCGATCTTCATTTAGCTTTAAAAACTAAACCCTATGATTTTTCCTTTGAAACATAGCATTAAATGGGCATAAATGTCCCTATGGAAAACACATCTCAAAAAACCCTACTCACGATAAGTAACTAGCAGGAGACAACTAACTCGACGCCTCAATGGATCTTAGTGAAAGTATCTATCGAACCCAAAAAGCTTTGCCAACACACATTAAAGAGAGTATGCCTAAGAGATTTTAACCTAAGTGAGAAGAAGGAACATAAACAACCATAAATACGTGAGTCACCTCCACACCCTAGAAGGCCAACACCGCCCTCTTCAAGGGAGGAAAGAGGAACTAAGCGAACATCCTCTCGAGTTGTCATCCTCGCAGGAGTGTTTGGCGTACCGAGAAAATGGAAAAGAAAAGGAAAGAAAAGGGAAAGCATGAAGTTTAGGAAACTGGCCCCAAGCATCGTGATATCCGCGAGTTCTGCCTCTGATTTGAAGAACCGAGACTTATATAGATGCTCGCAGGGAAGTTAAGCAAAAACCAAATCGGGAAGGTTATTACAAGGGCAAATGAAACCAAAAGTAAAGCAAAACAGGTGTAGCGTGAAAGGTGAATGGCAAAGCAGGAGGAATAGCGCTGAGCTGAACAAGGTCAGAGGGAGAAGCTTTCCTCGCAAATGTAGTTTTCTTCACATTTTTCTCTTCTTTCCTTCCACTTTCGATCCGCAATGTCAGAAGCTTGACTGTAATTCTTCGTGGCCAGACTCACCATCAATTTCGGCATAATTAGGTCGCAAAAACTGCAAAATTTGCCACAAAATGCGATCAGTAAAATAGTAGGGACCTTAATGTGCAAATCGGGT